>JARACY010000816.1:0-74750 GCA_029255725.1 Scrobipalpa atriplicella | reverse complement strand
TATGACACACGTTGACTTTCAAGCTATTTTCCGTTCCTATTCACATTCTCCTTTATGATAAAAATACATTCGAGATTCACCCGAGAACGCCTAGTATGGTAAAAGAGCGAATCCTTTCGGTCAATACGCCCAATCTCCTCAGCACCTGGGCGTTACGTACTAACACGAGCTCCTTCGCGAACACAATCGTAGGCTTATACAGGGGTATGAATCTCTCATAGAACCCAGTGTCGGCATAAAAATCTTCACGTCTAGCGCCATCTATCCACAGGATAAGAACATGATGTAACTTGGTACACCTAGTTCATTACTTTGCCTCTAGATGGCCTTGATGCAATTATGATTAATTCAATATAAATAAAGTTGAAAAATCATTTTCGTTTTATTATAGATTTTTTGCACTCACAGTGCTATATTATTTCTAAATAATATTAGAAATAACAAATCAAAAATTTCATCCGCCGAGTAAGAAATAACAGATCACTAATTTCACCGCTCAAAACTAAGTCGCTGTAGCTTAGATGGTTAAAGCGTTGGGCCGGTTTTCCAAAGACGCGGGTTCAAATCCTGTCGGCGGATGAAATTTTTGATTTGTTATTTCTAATATTATCATTTTCGTTGTTTTATTTTTACCATATTTTAACTGTTAGTTTTCGTGGTTTCATTTCACTGCGGTAACTAAGTAAAAGTTTCTATTTTACTAATATTATAAGAATTTACACCACTGCCACCTAGCGGATTTAACGTAAACCTTAGCGCGCCATCTAGTGCACAGGTAATTTACTACTTCGACTCTTTCATCAAAGTGAAAACGGAGTTGCCAATCTATGCCCTAATATTGTCTGTATCATCTATGGGCTTATACAAGGTGTAAAAAAATTGTTGCATTTCTTTAGTTAGACCATAACATAATAAATAGTATTATGTTACCCCAAAGACGAAGACGTCCAAAATTGTCAGTACTTATAAACGATTTTTGGTGTTCAATTAACTTCTTCTTGCCGCAAGATTATTTTAGTAAAAAAAATTATAAAAACCGTTTGCTAGCATGCCGAGGTGAACAAAATTTTGTCGGATTTTGTAGGTATTCAACACATAATCTCAGTATCAATATTTTAAGTTGAAAATAATTAAGTCTCATAATTAAACTGTTGTATATTTTTATTTATTAATTAAATTAAAATTCAAGTAGGTAGGTTTTGGGGCAGCTTTTACTAATTACTGATACCAAACAAGATTATAAAGCACAAAATTAGCTCGAAACAAAGTTTAAATTGTAATTTCTATTTTTGTGCACCCTCTACATTTGAATACGATTATATTTTAGAAGTAAAAATTTTCTTTGAAATTAGAACAGGTGTGATTCGAATGGATTGAGAATGAAGAAGATCTTTCAAGGCAATCATTCTAGGATGTCTGTGAATGATGCAATATAGATTTCAAATACATTTTCTTTTGTTTTTCCATATTATGCACCAAGTGTTTTTCCGAATCCATCCAGTAGTGGTTGAAGCGTGATCCAAATATCCAAACATCTAAACTTTCACATTTACGAGTCCATACTAATATTATAAATGCGAAAGTAACTCTGTCTGTTTGTTTGTTGCTCTTTCACGCCTAAACGGCTGAACCTAACTTGATAAAATTTGACAGGACGATAGATGGTAACCTGGAAACGGACGATAGATGGTAACCTGGAAACGGACATAGGCTACTCTTTACCGCGGGAAAATATCTCATTCCCTCGGGAAATCTCATTAATCTGCGGGTGAAACCGCGGGGCGGAAAGCTACTATAAGTAGGATACTTCAAGTTATAACGACCATTGCTAACTTCATACGTTTAATATTTTAAAAGTAAAATGCAGCGTTGAGATCTTGAGATAGAAGATGGGTGCAATTCAAAAAGTATTATGTATTTTATATTTGACAGCTTTCAGGTGTTTTCAGCGGCATCAAACATCTTAGGACTAGCAATATGACCGACTTTTATGTAACCCAAAGAAATTGAGTGATGTTCTTAACAAAAATGTGATAATGATTTGCATGAAAATACTATGATCACTTAAAATGACATTATATGGTATAATGTATAGACCATCCTAAAGAGTGGCTTCTCTGCAACGTGTCATCAAAAAGTAAATGTCGTCAAGTTCCGTGGCTGAAGATTAGGCGCGGGACCGTTATTTAATATTAGGTATACAAAACATCCGTTACTTACACGGTTGAAAAATATCTGTACTTCGATAAATGTTAGTAAGTTTTTATGTACATATTATTTTTCTCATTATACTCGTTTTGTCCGTCCTCCAGATTGTTTCAGCATTGTGTTCTGAATAGTTAGACGATAGCATTATTACAAGAAAGGCAACAATTTTCCGCCGCCCAGGCTCCTATTGTTGCTTTGTCTAGGATAATATTTTGAAAGGAAAATGCGGTCTGGAGTCTGAAGGCGAAAACAGGTGCATTTTAGAGTTTCTCTATTCTATAGCCTTCAGTAGTACCTACTTGTAGTATCTCAAAGGAAGTGCATATATTTTTGTATTCGTATTTATATTTTTATTAATATATTTTTATTAATATATATTTTAATTTAGCCCAATTCAATTCCATATACATAACACTCACGTCTAAGGGGAGCAACACACCTGCGATAACGTTTGGCGGTGGAACTTTCGGGGCCTGAACCTTTGCGACACACCAATCCCGCCCCCAGAACAGTTTAACGCGGATTAATTACAGTCAATAATATGACGTTATAAAAGTATACAGGGTGTTAAGAGTAATGAGTAGTCGCGAAACGATCGGCTCTACCAAAGGTTTGGCGATACGCCTTCCGTAAAAAGCATTGACAGTTGACAGTCGGAACCTTCGCCTTCGAACGTTACGCAGGCAGGTGTTCTATGAATGAGAAACATCAAAGGAATAGCCTTATCGAATATTTAAAGCTGAAAACACATGCTAAAGTATTTTAACTTATTAATTTCTGAAACAAAATATTTTCATGGCTCAACATCGCCATTACAGTACTGATTTCCCTTGAAAAGTTCTTTAATGACTTATTCATGAAATTCTTTACAAAGTTATCAAGCAGAAACAAGTGCCACAAAAACCTAGTTCGACTTCAAATAACTGCATTTACCATTAAGGCTATGATATCAGTGGGAGCGGAAGCGGTAGCGGAAGCGGGGTTTGACGTAAACCCTTTTTCTTCCATGCTCAACTGGAGTGATGAAAAATATAAAATACGTACCAGTTGCTTCTCTTCCAGGAGATAATTGTAAAGTCAATATGGTCGAGGATTTAGAGTATTGAATATAGGATTTAAGCTGACAACCGGTCTCTCCGTACAGCATAGGTACATTTTTTTGTCTAAAATAAATCACTCTCTGCATTTTCAGACGTAATGAAAATGTCTCCAGTCTCGGTCATCGGACGGTCTGCCTATTTTGTAATGATTACAATTATAATGTACCTAATATGTATTTAAATGACAAAATCCGACCAGTGCCCTCGCTGAGGTTTCCGCTGCTACCATGACCGCAGCCTCAAACCGCCTCTAGGTTTTAATAAAAACAGAATGCCTCATATTTCACGTCCCATTGAAAGACTCAGCGAGTGATTTATGTGAGCAATTTCTCTATTGTTGCCAAAATAAAACATTAACTCGGCACTTCATAACAAGTATACAACTTTGTATGTTAACTGTGCTATTTGAGCTTCAGCCACAGATCGACTCCATCTGGATATCAGAAGTTTTATCAAAAACAAGGACTTGAATCTCACTTCTGACATAATTGTCAACAAAATTGTGTCAGTGTGGGATTCAAGCCTATATTTTTTAGCACAATTCTTTTAAATTGTGTCAGTGTGGGATTCAAGCCTATATTTTAGCACAATACTGGTAAATTGTGTCAGTGTGGGATTTAAGTCTATATTTTAGCACAATACTGGTAAATTGGGCCAGAAATGGGATTCAAGCCTTTGTTTTGCTCAACACTGGTAAATTGTGTCAGAAGTGGGATTAAAGCCTATATTTTAGCACAATACTGATAAATTGTGTCAGAAGTGGTATTCAAGCCTATATTTTAGCACAATACTGATAAATTGTGTCAGAAGTGGAATTCAATCCTTTGATTTGCACAATACTGATAAATTGTGTCAGAAGTGGAATTCAAGCCTTTGATTTGCACAATACTGATAAATTGTGTCAGAAGTGGAATTCAAGCCTTTGATTTGCACAATACTGATAAATTGTGTCAGAAGTGGAATTCAAGCCTTTGATTTGCACAATACTGATAAATTGTGTCAGAAGTGGAATTCAAGCCTTTGCTTTGCACAATACTGATAAATTGTGTCAGAAGTGGGATTCGAGCATTTGTTTTAGTACTGATAGGTCAAATAATTAAAAAATAATTATTTAGCAGGCATATTATGCGTTTGCCCTGAGAGTTTATTTGTGTGTGTAGAGTCTATATAAGTTCACAAGTCTGTACCCACTTCATAATGAATGCTATGACGACAACACACCCGCCGACATCCATTGAAAATTTACCAAGTAATGATACTAAAGGCCACACCAACACACAGCAATGTACGTCAAGGAAGATTTTAACGTTGCTTAAGTGCAAAATAGGCTATTCAATGGTTATGAGGCTAATATTTCAGGCAACCAGCGCTGCTTCATGAAATACGGTGCGGCAGGCAAATTTAATTTTGTCGGATATTATGTAATGTCTTCATATCTTCTACAGTCGGTGCAATGTGTGCTCAGAAAATGTTGGCTATTCATACATTTAGATATTGTGTAATTTATATTAAAGAAGGATAAGTACCTTTTACATACATGTATAACTTAATCCTGCCTACATTATTATTGTGAGAGTTATTTAGGTAAAATCTCTCAATTAGCTTGTGAAGGATGATACTAAACTCTTTTTGGAAAAGTCTGACTCGCAGGTGACCGTTTTTTTATATAAGAGTATACATTACAAAGTAAAATTACATGTATCAATTTATAGTAAGAAGAATTAAAGATTAAGTGTACGAGTTTAAACCAACTCTCAAAATTTAAATAACACTTAATTTTTGAGAGTTGGATTAAACTCGTAGTAGGTACACTAAATCGTCAAAAGACTGTATTCCAAATATTTAAAACTTCAGTGAACTTATGAATATTAAAGCGCTTAGTAAATTGATACTTCAAATAGAAAATTATTTAAAATACTGTTATTATATTTTGGTACAGGGTTTATTTTTTGAACTCTTTTATATGAATTTGACTAAGGCATTTTGTAAAAAGCTAACTCTTTATTTAAGCATAAATCGCCGAACTTAATTTAACAACTTACAAACATTGACGGACATTATTTTATTTATTTATTATTATTTGCTGCGAGGTCCAGAGGACAGTGCAGCAGCCAATTGCATTGCCCTCTTAGCACTACCTGGGGTCACACGTGTAGGGTTTTTAAGGTAGCTCCTACGGACGTGGAGCAACATCGACTTGTAACAACCACTATTAATTAAAATAAAAATAATAGTTAAAAAAACTGTAATCCGACTACGGAAACCAACTGAAAAGTAATAAACAAGTTAAATCAGGTTTCTAGTTAGCGTCTAACTAATTAGAACAAGTCATTGAATGGGCGCTTTTCCACTAGACGGCACGTCAACGGCAACGGCGACGGCACGGTACCGTCGACGATATCGTAGGTGAGATAATGTATGAAAATCAATGAAATTATATGACACGCTTTTCCACTTGACGGCACGGCACCGTCACGGCATGTCATCGATTCCCATAGATATTGTCACGTGATCTCGCCGTACCGTCGCCGTTGCCGTTGACGTGCCGTCTAGTGGAAAAGCGCCCAATATGTTAGATTGTCCTGTTTATTTTTCTTATATTTAGTCATGTAGCAAAATTAATTTACCCGTCTTTCATTTGGTATCTCATTTCATACAATACGGAAAACATAAATTTTATGGGACTTACATTTATGGGTATAACATACGATCTATTTATTTTACGTTCTTAATACCTAGCCTATGTTTTGCGGACTGTAATTACAAACCAAACGACACCCCATTTATCAAAATCTGCTCAGTAGTTTAGGAACTACTTACAGTGGAACATACAAACATACATACATACATACTTACATACATAGACTGCTAAAATCATAACCCTTCCTTTTGGCTTGCCGTAGTCGGGTAAAAACAGTAACCGGCCGTTTTTTTTGTCAGACAATCAAGTGAATTCAGCCTAAATTATTCTAACCTAACTTGGCAAAACCTCAACCTCGAACCCAGGACTTCAGGATCGGGAGTCCATGGCTCAGACCACTAGACCACGGAGGTAGTTCAATTGAGTAGTCGGATCACAGTTGCTTTGGATTACAGACTGTCTTTCTAAGTCTTAGACCACTACCAAAGAAAATGTAATATTAGCTACCACACATTAATATTCAATCAATTTCTAAATATTAAACTGTAAGCTCTTTTAAGACCGTAAGAACTATTTTAATTTAAACCAGTTGATGAATTTTAAATTACAAACGAGTGTTTACCGTGCCGAGTGTTTAACTTTAACAAATTAAAATTTCTCACTTCAAAGGGATTTTTTTATGAACTAAAGTTTTAACTAGGTAGGACTCATTATCATCCTGGAGTTGTTTTAGCTTTAAACCTCAATATCCATTTTTAATCAAGACTTAAGTAATTAAAGTTTCTTGATTTTATATTTTACAGAAATAAATAGAAAAATTAAAAGACATTGTTATTAAATTTCCTCCCTAAACTAGATACCAAAATAATGATTGATTTGTAAAATTATGTACCTAGTTGTAGGTACATTATAAGATAAGATATAAATCTTATGTACAATATTAACTGTTCATAATTTAGATGAGGTTAATTGTTCCGTTGCCTAGTTCTTAAACCAAATTGTGGGAATCGAACCCACGACCTCCAGATTGACAGGTTAAGGCTCAGATTGATGAGATGAGATAGAGGCTTGTTGACATTTTGACTTACCAACTTCAACCTGATGCGCGCGCATCGTTTTTTTTTCGAGACTCTCGGCCAACTTCATGGTGTTAAAATTTTTGTGTAACAGATGCGCGCGCATCGTAAAATACTCTCTACATTTTTTTTATAACGCGCCTAAAGAAGTATGACTTCAAAAAGTTTCCAATATTGTAACTGTAGCAAATCAGGGTGCTAATGGAAACACTCCTTTAACTAAAACACAGAATATTTCGGAATCAATACCCAGCACTCATGCACTCGCCCGGGAATCGAACTTGGAATCCTCTATGCAAAAGGTAGGCACACTACTGACAAAGTTGCACAGGTCCTTAGAAGTTTATCAAGATAATGTACGATCTACATTGTTAAAAATTGCTTTAAAAAACGAAATTGAAATAACTCAAGCAATTTATTATCCAGTTACTTATTCCTTTATCACATTATCAAGTTGTCATTAAACGAATTGTTGAAAATTAAATCGTGTTCAAAACTCAATTGCACTAGAAATTTACTAGAAAGATAAAAGAATTTCTGTCAAAGTGATTGAATATAGCCAATTCAATATCTATCGTTGTGGATGGTTCGGTATTTTATAATACGCTCCAACTGATAGTGTGTTCGACGAAGAGACTTGTTTTATAATTTGAACTGTAGAACAAACGGTGGTTACTATTTCGAAAAAAGAACGCGAAGTGATTTTCAAGAAGGTAATTATTCCGTTGAAAATTTTAACAGTTCTAACAATTACGCCTTTATCCCTAATGAGTAGGACGTAATGGAACAAGGTCGTTCCACCATGTCTGATAAGTTTTGAGGTTTTTTAATTTATTTTGATCTGTAGTGACAGGTTGTCAGCCCATCGCCTAAATTACAACACAATTAAAGCCACAAATCCCTTAGCTGGTTTTTACAGCATGCCCTATTAGCATGCCCGAGAAGCATTTGGCACATTCTATGTTTTTCTATCGCTCCGAGTCCAGGTTTTATACAGCGGCAGTCAAATTTAGAGTAAGTATATAGGTACATACATGACAGTGGTTGACTACATTTTATTTACTGATAAATCCATACAGTTCAATATAAAATCCATACATTCAACCCATAACGGTGATAGGCGGCTTCTCAGGGAACAGTCTAAATTGATGTCTGAATTGATGAATTGTAGACTCTTCTAAGGCACATCTACCCTCTAGACGACTAGACTAAAATTATTAAGGGCATTTTGTTCTGAGATTAATAAAAAGTGTAATATCAATTTTATTTGACCATAAAGAACGTCCTTGATTCACCCATTTACTAAAAATAGAAAAATTATCTAAAAAAGTCTACCATCTAAACGATTTACTTTGTAAATATTAAAAGAAATATTCGATAAAACTGATAACGTTTTAAATCTTATCTTAACAGCATTTTGTTAATAAAACCTTGAATGAAAATTTCTTTATGTCATGGAGGTGCCTTCTATTTTGTGCGATGCAAAAATATTGTTCTTAAAACTGATATCATGCGATTTATGTTAGGAATAAAGTGATATCTTTCAGGCAGGGTTCGAGGATATAATTATATCAGCGGATATTATACCTATATCATGATAATAATAATATCAATGATAAACATCTAACTGAAAAATTGTTTTTATTTTACTAATGAATGAATTAAAAAAATGAAAAATCAGAACAGTTAAAATAAAACCTTGATTAATAACAGCTTGAATATAATAGAAATAATTAAAACCCCCTAAATAAGATCAATTTAGAACCAATCGATATAAAAAAAATCAAACGAACCCTTTCAGACTAGTATATTTTTGCATTGCATGCATTTTTAGTTTAATGGTCTGTAAATTTTTATTCTTCTGAGGACAAACGTTTGATTCCTACTAGTGACAAGAGTCAGACGAGACATCAAACAATACTCTAGAAAATAACACAAATACATAATAATAATAACACAATAATGTACGTTTAGATACAAGATGAGTTCTCTCACAATACGATGAACTCGATACATCTGTCAGACAGTCAGGGGGCGTCTGGAAGTATTATTGTAAGGCTGTGCGACTTAGGATGAAGATACACAGTGGGGGGAAGGTGAGGGACAAGACTTTGTATACAATAACGTGCAACAGAAAGAGAATTCTGTCTGAGAAATCTGACAATGAAACTGAACAACTTTTCCCAAGGAATTAAAATTGACGCATTTTCATTAAAATGCAACAACTGCTATTAGTTTTGAAATAGCAAAAAAACTGATGTAAAAAATAGTTTTCAGATTTCTAGTAACCTTTACTAAAAGATTTACTTTATTAGTAGGGTAGATCAAGCGTCAACGGCCAATCAAAAATCGTTATTACTGTTAGTTTTGGTCAATGAGAATAACGAACTATTCTGTCACCATACAGAATAATATTTATGTACAGTAATCTAAAAGGTTAATGACCTCTCAATCATTAACTGTGATCGATCAGTCAACCTCCAGAACTCAATTCTAATCAACAAACAAACTAAACTACTAAAGTTAATTAATTTTCCAAGTTCGCTTATACGAGGGTAAATATAGGTCAATATACGGCTTATAGCTTTATGTGGTCTGTGCCTTGGGTTCTTGATCTGGAGGTCATGGGTTTGATTATTGTTAAATGAGGTCGTTCCTAATTTGAATAAGTTACTCATTGTAAGTTGAAGGACCTGATTGTCCGCCTTTGTTTCTTTGATGAATTCATGAAGTTATTACTTTCTGTAGCACGTCTTCTACGACACTGCTACGGCGTAGCGAGACGTAGCAATAATTCTATTGAAATGCTACGAGTCCATTCAGCTGAACCATCTGCAGCTGTGTTCCGCTCTGACACTAAAAACCTAGAAATCATCATCTTCTTAGCCTCTTCCCGTATTTCACGGGGTCTGCTACCTTATCCAGGGGATTGATGACGACACTGATTTTTACACAGAGCGACTGACATCTGACCTCCACAACCCAGTAAAGAAAACCGACACATTCCTAGACTAGTAGCCAACCCAACTATCAAAGTATATAAGTCGTCAATGTTTAGCAATGGCCTCTGACATGGCTAAACAACTTATTCCTACGATATTAACCGGGGCCAACTTAACGTGCCCTCTGAAACACGGAAACGCTCGAATTGTGCCACCCATTCAACACTTCGAAATTATCCTCAAAAATGATTTAAATCAATATTTCTACATTGAAAACAATCAACAAATATACGTGTACATAGAAACCTAGCCTTACAAAACGCTAAGTCAACGAGCGACTGAAAACAAAATGATATATCGCCGTATACAAGCACAATAGCCACATTGTTGGACACCGTATTATTCAAATTTTATTCTTTTCAAGGATTCGCTGCCTGATTTTATGCTCTTGTGGAAAATAAAAGCGTTTTATTCCGACAATGGAGTCTAAGGACTGATACTTTAAGTTTGAGAGCGGAAGTAAAGTGGAAACTATTAAAGATTATTTGGAGAATAGTTTTTAATAGGTATTCTTATTATCATGTGTGTAAAAAAGATGAATGAAAAGCGTTTTGATGCACAAGATAATAGTTTCTCCCTACTTCTGTAAGTAATTTTTTTATATTATTGAGGTAAAGTTTCAACAGTATTCAAAAAGTATTCGGTGATGGATAGATAAGATGTAGGCACTTTTTGGGAAGGGTAAAGAATGTTAAACTCACGACAGACCAGAGCTCCTGACCTCTGGTCACACACAAGTTGTATGCAAACAGAAGCCAAGCAAGAGGCCAAGTAAAATGGCCGATCCGCGACAGATCCAGAGTTCCTGACTTCTGATCACACACTGTATGCAAACAGAGGACAAGCAAAATGGCTGATCGCGTCAGACCAGAATTGCATTTTAGCAACCCTACTAGCGCCATCTGTTGAAACATGGAAAGAAAATGAGTTTTTTTTTATTGTTTTATTATTCAGGTAAGGTTTTGATCGAGTTTAACTTCTGCCGTTTTTTTTTTTACATATAATCATGCCTTTATCCCTTAAGGGATAGGCAGAGCGCAAACAACCTAAAAAAGGCCGATCCGCCAAGTTCAAATAGTTTTGAGGTTTATTCTAGATGTAAATTGGTATAGTGACAGGTTGTCAGCAAATCGTCTAAATTACAATACTGAAACCCCCGAATCCCTTAGCTGATTTTTACATCATGCTCGGGAGGAGATGAAGCTGGCACATTCTATGTTTTCCTGTCACTCGCAGTCCAGTATGGAAGTACAGTAAGTATTTTACATAAAATATGTTGGCTAACTAGTTGTGATAGAAAATGTAAGTTAACTAACAAAGTGACGCTTTCAAGCCACTTGAATCCTCCTAAAGGAAACAATAAATGCTTGTCTAGTAAAAATTCACTTTAAACTGCAAATCCGCTATAAATGATCGAAAAATACTGTGTATAGATTATATTGCTTGGTACACATGACACCGCCGAAGCCTCTTCACTCGAGTACAAGGGAATTCCGACATAAGCGCGCGCACCGATAGTCTGAGCTACAGCTTAGCTTCAGGCCAGCAAATCTGCGGTTTATACTGCTACTACTGCCTTTAAGCTGGTTTCGACGGTTTAAAAACTCTGACACCAGGGTATCATTGAGTCTATCGAATGGAAATCCACACTACAGAAAAAAAACTGCTTTCTTTCTTCTCTCTTCTTCCTCAGCCTTCGTTATTTGGTGCCGATTCTCCTCGTTCTTAACTTAAAAGGCCTGATCACACTCCGTGAAAATTTTCAAAAATAATTAGACTGTTGTAACTTTGCATGCTTCGTTGAATATAGAAGCATGAATTTATTGTTCTGCTCCGCAAATTTCGTGCCCTTATATTGAGAATGCAGGCCTTATTCACGTTGGCAATCTTGCGCTGAATGCCCCCGACAACATGGCCGCCGCGAGACGCGCCATTCACGCCACGCCATGTCTATGAATAAATCACATGTTTTCAGCCTTCAGCCCATCCTCGGCCTCAAAGCCCTCAAGCCGTCTCGAGAGGTGATGCACTCTCTGAGGTCGGGCGGGTGACTTTTTGTGCCCTAGAGTTGTTGCACCAGCAATGAATAAGTGAAACGACCGCTTGTTGTTAGTGGATACTCGTCCGATTCAGAGATGTCGGTAAACGATAGCGTCTGAAAAAAAAAACAACTGTATTAATTTTGAGAATTTCTGGATCTGTAATATCTTTTTATTATTATGTTTATATCATTTGGTAATCTCTCCGGAGAGGAAGTTTTGGCACGGGCCTAGGCCAAGTGCATAATTTACTAGAGCTAAGTCAGGGAGAGGAATTTATCTTTTTAATATTATTATTGCTTGCCGTAATATTCTAATGGTGAGAGAAAATCAAATATGAGGAACATATTATTTCATTTTAACATTGATTACTTTGATGTTTAGTGGTTGTCTTTGATAGTTTTCTCTACTAAAACCTCGGATATGATGACTAAGTACAAACTAGGTGGACTAAAAACCCTGATAAAAAGGCTGTTGATGGCCTGGTTACACCTTGAGGGATCTTATATCAACATCAGAGTTCAACGGGTCATCTGTCGACCTCTATTAAGATAGAACAAGTTAATACAGCCAGCCTCTGCAGAATCTCAAGTGGCTGCGTGATGTAAACCTAATGAAATAGGACTTTGACGGGTTTGTTAGTAAAAGTTTGTAACCAAAAATAAATTATATTCTTAAGACGTAATCATCAGACTAGACATTAATCCTATTTTACTTAAAACTCTGGTCTATAAAAACTTTAAATGATAGATGTTATTAGCATAACACAACAAACAGTATAGGTACCTCTACCTTCTATAAAACTTTACTTAAGTGTAGTTATATGTACTTTATCGTCAAAAGACTTTAGGGTCAATTCACAATGGGAAGCGACGCGGCGCGCACTTTTCAAGAGCGTGATACATTGCATTGACAGAGGTGCAGTCTGTTACTTCGTTTCGTACAACAAGATGCATCTCCTTCATGCAACTCCGCGCCGCATTTTGTTGCGTCGCTTCCCTTTTAATGTAATTACTCTTAGGTGTTGTAGGTACGGTACTTATTTACTTTTAATCAGGTGGCCTAACTACCTAATAAGCGTCATTTTACTCAGAAAAAAAATAGAACAGATAAACTTGAGAGAAAAATTGTGACTAAGTATCTGAAATTGTTCTTCCGTAACAAACAATAGCATAAATGAAAGTAACACTTAGCAAAAGTGTCGCTTAATATTTCTCCGGTCACAGCAAAACTCCAGCTTTCCCTCCCGCTGCGTGATAAAGTCTACAAGTCTAGACTAGACTGTCCTCGCTCCAGCGCTTATCGCCTAGATACCTCATTAGTTTCAATTTTACTTTGACTCTCATAAATTGCAAGAAGATTAGATATTTAAAGGAGTTGTTAATTTGAAAAGACTTTTAATTTTGAACTTTGGGTATAAGGATGGATTTGTATTTTCAAAGTTATTATAAAAATAAAATACCTTGAACCTTTTTATTTTTATGGTTGTGATTGTGAAAAATATTTATCAGTTTGTACCAAATTCTAATAATACAGGAAGTAAAAAAAAATATGGAAAACTTTAGGGTTTGTACCCATGAAACTGAACAAGTTTCCCCAAGGCAAGGTACATGGGTAAAAATATGAAAAAGAAATTGGCCCTCCCATACTGGTGTCAGCGACTCGAGTCATTTTGTATGGGAGGACATTTTTTTTTTTACATATTTCGAACGACACTAACGGCTAAATATTTCATGAGTAGATTCACACCCCAAAGTTTGGTTAGCTAATTTTTTTTAGGTACTTTCGGTATACTTGTAGATTGGCGCACAGTAGTGTGTTGATATTCGAAGCACAGTCAACTGGAGTCGACACTTTTAGCCTGCGGAGCCAATAACTACACTATTCTGTTTATTTTACCTCCCCACGTACTTGCGACTGTTTTTATTTTAACAATCCATTGCTGTTTATATTTTATTTTGAACTACAGCGTATTTTTCTAGATAGACAATCAAATTGTTTGCTGTGTCACCAGTTTTTGGATTTATATAGAACCAGAAATTACTACAAAATCCTAGCCAAAAAGTTACCTAAGTAGGTACTTGATAGTTTCCATACAATGTTAGCAAAGTTGTAGTTGACGATAATTCTAATCTACTTACTTTCATTCAAATCTATCAAGAGTTACTTTTTGAAGCCAAAGAATAAGAAAGTTTTTTATACTCAAGTCTCACGTCAAATGCAAAATCGAAGAGACACGAGAAGCGGTCCTATCTTATCAGTTTCACCGCCGACGCGACCGATACCTCAGCAGTTTACAAAGCAGAGCGTTGTACGTCCAAGCCGGAGATAAGATCGTCTGCGTACAGGTCAAAACCCACGTCACGTAGCGAACAGATCCGTTCAAGTGTGTTGTATGCCTATAGCCACCTATAGCTACATAGACGATGCGTGATTCGAAATTTTGGTGCGTTTTATTAAAAATTGAGACATGCCATGCATCGACATGGAATTATTGATTTTGAGGATCTGTTAAATCCTACCATATAGATACATGAGAAAGTTGAGATGTTTGAATGGTTGGATGTTTTGTTACTCACGCTTCAGCCACTGGACGAATCGGGATGTAACCTTGGCTCACGTATATATATTCAGGTCCTGGATAGGAATATTCTACTTTATATTGTGAAAAACCTTCATTTCCACTGGGAAACTCATTTAGCGCGTGTGAAACCGGGCGGGCGGAAAACTTGTTAACAATAAATAAATTAAGTCACTTTTTTAGAAGCACAGCAAATTTTAATGCTCTACTGTAATCTTAACACGATAGTTTCTTCCTATCGAATTGCAGATTATAAAAAAATAATTGTGCATGCAAAATTAAATAAAACTATAGTGTATTTAATTATACTAAAGCACACCCAAGTCCTATTATCTCATTAAAATTATTTGAACCAGTTTAAAGAACGTTGTTCTTGCACATAATAAAGCCACTTTTGCACGTCACAATTTTTATGGAAGAATTTTTATTGAAATAAAATGCAGGAGGTTAAAGTCCTAACCATAAAAGCTTTCAGTATTTTAGTACATTAATTTTATAGCTTAAAAGATCCATAAAATACTATAGGCTCAAAAACTAGAACAAATAATGTTTCTGATTTTATTTTTGTAACCAGCATTATAATGCAAAATTATGAAAAAAAAAAGATTTTGAAAGTTACAGAAACACAGTTATAATAAAAACGGAACAACTTTTACATAAGAACAGTTTTAATAATATGGTTCTTAGTACAAGCTACAAAATTATCGCCTTCCTTCAAGTACAGCTTAAAAAGTTTTAAAAGCAAGACTTTACACGGACGCCAAACGCTGTAAGGAAAAAGCTGCAAAAAGTAAGCTGTTGTCGCGAGCTGCATATTAGACCAGTCAATGTAACAATTTGGTATAAGGGGCAGCTTAACGAAAACTGATAGGAGTTGTTTAGTAAATGAAACTGAACAACTTTCACCAGTGAATTCATTCAGCTACTGACAAAAATGACTTTCCCAAACAAATTATCTGATTAGGGTGATTATTATTTGTATGAAAAAGACGAAAATTCTTTTTATTTCCTGACATAATCAAAAAACGTATGCATGTATAAAAAAAAATCTAGAGCTCGTATTTATGAAGAGATTTCAAGATTGATAGTAGGTAATATTAGTTATGGATTTTGACAGTTCATTTTGTACTGAAATGTCATTTCTGTATGAACTCATGCTCACTGTCATTCTAAAGTGCTGATCATTAATTCAGGCCTGAACTGTGCTTGTTTGGAAATTCTGTTGAAATACAGTTCTTCTGTATTGAGTAGCCTTACTTAGCAAATAGGTAACATTGACAGATCAGAAAATTCGTAATAATTAATATACCTCTGCTTGGAATGTTTAATGCCAATCCTATTTAGACTGGACTATAATATGCCGGTGCAAAATTAATAAGCCACGTAGGACTGTTTTCTTGTTTGCTTTAATGTTGAAGATTTCTTTTTGCTGCCGGTTTCAAAGTGCTTGCTTTTATTGTGCAAGGGGCAAAAATGAAATTGTTATGATAATGTGAAGACAAATGGGAGTTTTCAGAGCTTTTGTTCTGTAGGAAGTGGAGATTTTGTTATTAAAATCGGCTGGAGGGTACAATACAATAATTTGAATGGGGAATGGGTGGATTCCGCTTGGCTTGAAACCACCCCTGCACCGGAGTCCTGCTCTTATTTGCTGTGTTGCATTGTAACCTATTTAGTGTATTTTTAAATTATTGGTAACTGCCTGAAAATCTTTCTTTCTGCTTTCGTTGCAGCTTTCTTCATTGAAACAAACGCAAAACTTATACAAACGGAGTAATTTTGTATGGGAGTGCTAAAATTTATTTGTTCCATAGAGAAAATAGTTCAGTTTCCCTGTATTGTAATTTTTTTAATACAGTGTTTTTTCTATCGCTTCCACTGGTCTAGCGTGCATCTTTGACATCCTCCCCAAAAATATTCATTTTTGTTTATAAAATTTATAATTTATGATGATACGAGATGAGTTGTAAGTATGGCGTGATAAGTAGTGAACAATAAATTATTATGAACTGCGGTCTGTAATAAATAATTCAAACGGCTCTATTTTTCAATCGATTTCAGATCAAATTTATTGTTGACGTTTTTGTAATTCCCGTGTTATTTATACCCTCGTGTCCAAATATTTTATTTATTGGTCTGTGTTCATTCGGTGATTGATTGTTCACCAAAGCGTTTTTATGAATATTTGTAGTTTAGCATAATATTTATTTTACCTACTGCAATGAAACTAATTAATAAACAAAACTTTTACCGAAAATCACGAGTATGAAAACAACAGCAAAAAATCTGCGTACCTATACAACACAGAAGAGTAAAGGCTGCTCAAATCAGATCAGTGGTATACAGAGACTGTTGTTGTTAACACCTTATTAATTTATTAATATTAAATTCTGCTGAATTTCTTTTTTAGAAATAAGCAGTGCCTGTTGTGACTTGATGCCCTGTGTAATTGTTCACTGTAGGTACGTCTTTGTGTGAAATAAACTGTTAAATAAATAAATAAACTGAAAAAATATTGAAAAATTTACTTGGTAATAATTTTCTAAGTTGAAGTATCTGAAAGGAAAAAAAATCACATAAACGAAGCCTTTGTCAAACCAATAATAATTGAAAACTCGTTATTTCAGCCGGCTCGCACTCAAAAAGGTGTAACTCGAAAAATAAACTTTCTACGCCAAACTTTTGCAACTTTTGACTTTTAACAAGTTCACCTGACACCGTCAAAGTATTGCCAGCATATTATTATAAAAGTTTAATAATATTCCTATTAATTTAATTTTACTACATTTTTGATAATTATTTTAATTTTATTTTCAAAAACCTATATATAATTAATTTGGGAATGTAAAATTTATTATAATCTATCTTCGTACCAAATTTCATGTCAATAGGTGAAAAACTGAACTTATTTATTTATTTATTGTTTATTGTACACACGTAACATGAGAAATACAATACACAATGAGAAACGACACAATAGGTACAGCTTTTTAAAGTAGCGAGGCATACAGACGGACGGACAGACAGACGGACTTGACGAAATGATATGGGTTTCTAGTTGACTACGAAATCCTAAAAACACTCAGGTTTAGTTTAAAAGTCAGTGGCTGGAAACAGCCATGATAAGATTACTGCGTTTCTCAGTCAATTTCCTCGTGCCCTCTGAAGCCGGAAAACGTATTCAGTTTCGAACTCACAAGGATATCATGACAAAGGAACGTTTTTTATTTATTTTTCCCTCTAGCCTATTTCTATCACCATGCAAAATTGATCGCACTGTTCACAATTCCAAATAGTTAAGCGATTCCAATCATCTTTCATAATGGTCTTCGACCACTGAGGGCTGAATGTAGTTATAGGCTACATTATAATTGTAGCAGCCGCATTTTTTCTACTAAAATTGCCGAACACCGGGAAAATTTGTTGGAAAACCAATGTGCAATAGTGCGACGGTGAAAAACTTAAGAAATATTCTGCTTAAGAAAGAAATGTCCCGTGAGCATGCCGTAAGGTAAATAAAAAAAGAAATCTCAAAACGTAAGTCTCTACAATCTCAGTGGTACTTATAATTACGTCATTAGCACGGCGAGTCAATTCAAGTTCTGTAAGCTACTACAAAATGAGATGAGCGCAAAAAGTGCAGCCCTGTCACCTCCGGAAGCGAAACGGCGCTGTCACTTGGCTTGTGACGCCACACACGGTCTGACGCAGTCGGATATTAGCCGGTTCGATTCCCGATTGTGGCTAGCGTGTTTTCAAATATGAATAGTTTAGTAGTTTTAAAAAATAAAGGCATGTTTCCTATGAGTATTTGCTATCTCTAGTATGAAGTACTTTTCCTTCAGGTAAAACTTATTTTTTGATCCCTGCGCATCTGTTTCCAGTTCGTTATAACCTGGGCCTTTTCAAGGCAATAGTGAATAGACATTTTCGAGGCAAACATGCTCCATCATAGAGGTAGTCTGCATCGTCAGTGATGGCGGACAAATTAAAAGTTTACCTATCCGTAATAAAAAAAATATTCAACCTACAATATTAGTCAATAAATCCCAGTTTCACTTGTGAGCGGCTGAATGCCGGTGTCACTTGCCTCATTTTGCGCGACAAATTGCTCGGCGCGAGTTTCCGAACGTGACGCTGCGGCCCGTTCTGAAATTGAATTTTGTATTTTTTATAAACCAGCCAGTCTATTGAGCCATCTTTTTTAACTTTATTGAAGAGCGGCTGATGTATTGGCGCGGAGGGCTTTTGTTGCGGTTTGTTTTTCGTTCACTTTATCTTCTTTTTAGTAAGTTCTTGGAATAAGTCAATTTTTGACGCATTCGAAGTAGAATTTTCATTGTGTGTTGGCTGGCATTGAAACAATTCAAAAGTATTTCTAAAATTATGTTACATACGATGGTCAATCATTCCTTTATCTCTTACTGCCAAGGCAGAATATTAGCGGTATTGTTAGAAGTGGAATAATTCAACCGTTTGCTTCAAATGAAAAACGCTGAAGCTCTCGGATCTCTTAACACTATCACTCTCACTATGTGTATCTAGCCACACAATAATTGTGAAAAACAGAATTATCTACAAATAAGCAGGGCACGTCTCAACATTCGCATGACCTGAAACCCGACGCCATTTGTAAAACTCAAAAAGAATAAAAGGCGAGAGCAAACTTTTCAAAATCCACTTACAGTCACCGTTAATCAACCTCTTTTCTTGAAGAATTATAAAACAAGGACGCGGGGCAACGGGGTTGGGGGCTCGGAGGAAAAAGAGCCAAGTGCTTTAAGTTAAAAGTCTGTGTATTTTAAACTTCAGCTGTTTTTCATTTTCAGTCTGTTGATAGAAAGTTGATTGCTACTTTTTTACACTAATTTAATAATTTTATAAGAAAAAATATTCTAAAAAGTATGTCAATGCATAAATTGTGGTCACATCATCATCCCTTACGAGGTAGGCAAAGCGTCAGAAACAGCCGAGTTAAAAGCGTTACTGACAAGTTGTCAGCCTAGAAATTATCTAGATGCAAACCTAGATCAATAGTTACATTGAAATCAGCTCCTTCTGGGTTTTACGGAGTAGCAGCTGAAACTTTCTGTTATGATTATTAGTTTATTTATCTGTATCAGATGTGGTGGAAACACATTTGTCACGGATAGAGGCGTGATGCGTTTTAAAAACTCTGACACTAGGTTTCATCAGGTCGTTCGGCTCAAATATCCACTCGATAAGAAGTAAATTATTTTTGCGTTTACAGACCACCTTGTGAGTCACCACACTACAAAGAGGACAGCACTCGATTAGTTAAGTGGTTGGTCAGTGGGTCCACTTATCTCCAGTAGCGGGTTCGATCCCCGGCCTTCCTAAAAAGGAATAAGATCGAATCAAACCACTGAGCCGTGGCAACTTCTGTGGCGAGTATGGAACTTGCTGTTTGCAGTCAAAGTTAAGTACCTACACTTTGATTATGATCCCGGTGAAAAGAATTTATTTTTTGGCAGAAATCTTTATATCCAATGGTCTGCTTATTGATTTGAATTTTGGTTAGCATCAAATTGAATTGAATTTTGGCATAGAATAACAAAGACAATTTACTGAAAACAAAACTACCTATTTCTAGACATATTGTTGGTAAAGAATCCCAAATCAATAAGACGATATCAATAGCATTCTATTTAAGTACAAGTTCACAACCGTCACAACCTATTACGTCACAACACACAAAGAAACAAATAAATCGTGCCCATTGGGCGTCATGTAATACAGGTACATAAATCAACGATTATCCTTATTCGAAGGTAAAAAGAAGATACAAGTAGAGACAAAGAAATAGCGACAAACAGCGTTAGCTGTCTCAGTGGTGTAGTGAGTTCGATTCCCACGGGGAACAAAAAGCTGCCCCATTTTGGTTAGGACTTTGCAGGCTGAATCTTCTGATAATCTGAAAATAAAAAAGATTTCGTGCTTCGGAGAGCACGTTAAGCCGTCGGTACCGATTGCTATCTATAATACACAAAACATGTATCAGAAGCCTATTAGCTGTTACAAACACATTAATTGTGGAGTTCCAACTTGACCTCTAGTTTTATTCAAAGGAACATAATCTTGAAGTGATTCCGTTATTTGTATCAAATTGGATTAGTAATTTTTCCAAGGTTTATTTCTACGTAACGTAGACATAACTATGAAACTCTACGACGACGTAGCTATCGTAGCAGCCAGCATAGGCCGTAGAGCTTTAACTATCATAGATACTGTCAAAGATAGACAGATAGACATACCTATACCGGGTGTAAGGGACAGCGTCCCGCAAACTGATAGGGGTTGCTCAGTCCACGATACTGAACAACTTGCACCAGGAAATTCTTTCAGGAGATGAAAAAAAAAATTGACTTTCCCATACAAAATGACCACCTCGATCAGACAATTTGTATGGAAAAGCAAATATTTTTTTTCGTTTCCTGAAAAAAAATCCCAGTGATAGTTGTTCACTTTCGTTGACTGAGCAACCCCTATCAGTTTGCGGGACGCTGTCCCTTACACCCGGTATATTTTGTACATAAATTATGTTTTATTTACTTTCATCTTAAAACTTGTTGAAAAAGATATTGCGAGAAATCCGCCATTTTCTCAGCCCCACAGGACATTAACGCTTAACGTTGTCTGCATACAAATACTAAACACAGCAAAGTATAGGGTATTCCGTTGTTATGCGTTATTGCAGATATCTCTACGTTGCTCCGAAATCTGTGGTTTTAAAAATACAGTAGGGTTTTTTTTACTAAAAACTAGACATTTGACAAGTTCTTAGTGCTGTGCACAAAAAAAATTGTGATATCCAAGTCTAGGTAAGATAGGTAAGGTAGGTTTTTGGTCCTTCGAGCCGGATATGAAACAGCGACCTATGGATTGGCAAGATGCTCTATCTGAAATGGGGAAAAATAATCATTAAGCATACACTGACAAGAAACACCGTCCTCAGGTTATGGATGGCAGACGAAAATTAAAAAAAAATACAGGCTCGTTTGATCTACGGCTGGATAATGCACATCAAACCAACACTTTAAGACTTTTGAGTGGCTGCTGATGTTTTCACCGAAGGTTGGTTTTTGTTGTTTAGAAAAAAACCTGCGTCCTTTTCCGAAGTAAAGGAAATAACTTCGTTCGCAAGGTCAAAGGCATCCCGACCTTACTTGTAGAGCGTGTAACGCAGAAATTTGAGTCTGATTCAAAAAGTGTGTGTGATTTGGCAGGCAACATTAAAACGAAATAATTTTAAAGAATAAAACCCGCATTCCTCTTTTTTGTAACAATGAATAAAATACACCAATGTCCCAACGTGATGATGGCGTTTCACGAAGACAATCGCAAGTATAAATAATCAGAAATAGACTTTATTCCTTACGTTTACGGGGTAATCGGACCATAAAACGCCTTATATTGTTTATTTTCTACAATTAGTTGAGAGCAATTTCATATTGAAACGATAAATAGTGACAGGTAGTAGTCGGGCTGACGCTCATCGCATACATTTAAATACTTACACTGTAACCCTCGAATTTAAATTATTATAACCCAGACTTCTACAGCATGCCTGGAAAGAGAAGCAGCTGGCATATTCTATGTTTTTCTATCGCTCTCTAAATTAAAACACCAACTCTGTAATCTTAAAATAAATTTTCACCCACCGTTTGTTACAAGAAAACTCTTTTGTAACCTTTTAAAGATCAAATGTCTACTTTTCCTTGGAGCAGAAAGTTCTATCTCCGAGATTCAATATGCAGAGCTTACAGTTTTTCTCCTTCAGTTTTCCTAAAGCAAAGTAATGACCATGTAAAACGAATGCAAAGGTTCGGGCTTCTAACAGATTCCCATTAAAAATTTAATTTCCTTTAAAAAAGGAGCAACGCACTGCAGCCGGGGTATAATCCGCTGACGGACAGGATAAAACGGTGAGCGAAATTTTAAGCCGTGTTTAAGAATTTTTTGACACGGAAATTAATTCTTCGGTAGGTATTCGAGTGCAATTTTTGATATTTGAGCTTTTAAGGGGATAAAATAATTGTTTCATAATTATGATTTTGTTTAAATTGGTTTACTTTGTGTGTGATGCACATCGCGAGCAAATATAAAATCCGGTCAAGTGCGAGTCGGACTCGCTCACCGAGGCTTCCGTACCAACTTGGGGGGTATTTAAGCGAATATAAAACCTTCCCTTGATTACCCAGACTTTATTCACCCAAAAATATCAACTGGACTAAAAAACAAACTTAAGTTTGCTGTTGTCCCCATACCTAGATGTAGGGAGAGGACTACGAAAATAAGTTTGTATCCTTTTTTTAGTGATGTTTGAACAAATTTGCAGATTTTAGATTTTTTCCTTTGATTGTGCTATTAGACACGGCTTCCTTCTAAATTTCATGATTGTAGACGGGAAGTACCCTGTAGGTTTTTGAATCTTGAGAAAGGCAAAACCTATAGGGTACTTCCCGATGACCTAGGATCTTGAAATTTTGCAAGAAGCAATGACTCTTAGCACAATCAAAGTAAAAAATCCAAAAACTACATTTTTTAGGTTAGATCACAAAAAAAGTATACTTTTAGTTTTCAGTTCCCTTGCAAATAATCAAACAAACGTTCATATCTTTTGATTGCGAGGACTTACAATTATGATTCTTTTACTGATTCAAGAGTATATGGTCCTTTTCAAATAAGATGGCAAAAAGGGTCATTGCTCCGACCTACAAAAAATATACAACACTCTATTAACCGTACCAATAAAATTGTGCTGCGGTGCGTACAAACTCTAAGATTGTAGTAACAACATCATTTGGTCGGATTATATAGCGACATGCTGCCAAACACGCGTACGTCGAAAATTTACAAAATCGAGGCCATGATTCACGAATCAAGAGCTCCTTAAAAGTTCTTATTTTCTAATTTACATAAAATCTTTTGACGCTATATTCATCTTTGTTCCATCTGAAGCAAATTAAACTATTAAAACTAATTAAAAATGAACACTGCGAATGTTATTTTTGGCTTCAAAATATAATAATTTCTTAACAAATGGGAGCATATTAAGTAACTCTACTACGTTGTTCTACAGAAGAAACAACCAGAAAAGTAATAATTATAATTTTATTATTGTAGTTACATAAACATGGCGCTGTGACTGCTTACAGAGAAACTTGCAACTTCATTATTGAGAAACTTGCGAAACCTTACCAACTTAAACTTGCACCTCACTTATTCTCAACCACCTTCAAATTCTTCAACTCCAACGTTCCACCGACCGCAAAACGAAATCTTGCAAGTTGAGAAATCTTACCATTTTCTATTTTCTCTCATTCATAGTGAAGCTCGGTAGGAACTCCACAGAATTTTCATTTTGGCAACCGCAAAGGGGATTTTGTGGTTTGAGCTTTGCGCTGTTGGAAAGTAAGGGTTAGTATCGGCAATGGTGAGGGAAAATAGTCTTTGTGTGGTGGTAATAGAGTGGTCTACAAATGAAGGGTATTTTATCGGATGCAGGCTGCAGGCTTTACGTTACTGGCACGGCTGCACGAATCAGTACTCAGAGTTAGAGTAACTGGAAGTCAATCTGGTATTCTTAGAAATATTAAATAGGCACAGATTTTTAAATCAAAGTTTCACCTTCATTTTAAATTTCCTCATAGTAATAGAATATATTCTCCCTGTAGCTGTGACGTTGTTGACTTTGGTTAACTTGTGATTAAAAATGTTAGAGCAGTGCTTAATGGCTGTATTAATTTATTTCCAAAAATACCTACTCTAGTAACAAGAGGTGGCTGAAGGGTCTTTATAGTAAATCGGTAGGTATTTTTTGGATGGATGTAAAGGTGATTATGTAAAGAGCAAAATATTTGTGTTAAACGGGATTTAAATACTTTTAAATAAATACTTTTTTACGCCTAGAATGCGCAATGTTGCAGATCTGCAACAGTTATTTAAAAAGCAATTTCACATGTATTTGTTATTAGTATTACAAAATTATGCAATTATTTGAAATTTGAATGTATTATTGATACGTGTGATTTATTACAATGCTTTACCTTGAGCATTAAATAATAAAACTCGAGATCAAATCCGCACACAAATCGACAACCAGGATCGTTTTGAGTAGTACTACCCTCCAATTGGGAGATGAACATGAAATTTTTATTAAATAGTGTTTACGATATCTTTCTTAGTGTTTTAGTACTACTTTTAAATTGATTTTACCAATATTCGAAATTGAAGGTTTGGTAGCGTAAATATTTAAGTGTTGTAGAACTACAACACAACGCATTTAAGGGTAAGAGCAACACGGCTTTCCATACGGGACGGAACGGAAGACCGCATGCTCTAAATAAGAGCTTGCTCTGTCAACGAAACTGAACAGCTTTCACAAAGAAATTCTTCCGGGAAATAAAAAATTCATACAAAGTAACAAACTCCGACAATTTGTATGAGGAAGCAAAGATAATTAATGTTTCCTGAAAGAATTTATTCGTGCAAACTGATTAGGGGTGGCAAATTTTTTTGAAAATTGTTTAGTTATGTAGACTATACACCACCACCCCTATCAGTTAATGTCCCTTACACCCTATAAGTATATTATAATTAAGCTGTATGCCATTTTGTGGCTGATCCAGCATCAGTGATCATCATGGCTCGTCCAGCATCACGCTCCAATAAAGTGGGTCAGTCTTACATACACCATGTTCTATTAGAGGACGATACCCGACGACTGATTTAAATATAAAAGCGTATTAACTGTTTTAAAATAAAGGCGAATGTTCTTGATATATAAAACACTTTCTGATATTCGTACTACAATGATAACTCGTTTTTTAATAAAATTCATTTTAATAATGTTTTTTTTTTAGTTAAGATTCTCTGAAATATAAATGATTTAAAACGAATGCTGCTGAATTGGCGAATAAAACGAATAAAAATACAGGTTTTAATTTAATAATATTTTATTTTAATAAAATAATTCGCCTAGTTAAAAAAAAAACATATTTACTTTATATTTTTTTCTGATTTTTTACGTAATTTGAAAAAACTTATTTCATGGTTTTCGGTTTTAAATCAGCCATTATTTTTATATTAAAATTTAAGTAACTGTACCCGAGTGACGTCACAACGTAACGCAAGATTTGGTTTCTTGTGTAGAATAAATAAGATTTGTACTATATCTAATACATGGTGCATACACTATATCAAAGACACGGAAAATTTTCATAGGAGCTCACCAGCTAGGGCATAGGTGATAGTTTGCGTGAATCGAATAAATAATAGTTACCATATCGCGTATATTTATCGATTCGGATGAGGATATGTCAGTCCCACGGAATTTTGTCGATAGCTTGGGACAAATCTTAAAACATTCAAAAGTATTACTATAAAAGCATTGAAGTATTTTAAAAATATAACTATTTAATCTTTATACACCCCTTACATGTAAAAAGAAATTTTGCTAAAAGATGTACAGATTCAAAAGTTATAAAATATTTTAACTTCAATTTTGGGACTAGGAATCACCCTTTTTAAACCTCTCCAAAACAAAGGAGGAGGTTCTCAATTCGGTTGTATGTTTTATTATTTCTTCATATTTTGTCGAACTTTTCAATATTGACAAAACTGTGCTCTCAAAAAAGAATATAGACAAGAACGTATGCATATATTTTTCCAGATTTCTATCTTGTTTCAAAGTATGTGTTTTGGTGTCGCACAAAAAAATGCCGTCCCTGTAGAAGTACCCAATTTGTGTTCAATGAAGTTACAAATAATTCTGCAATTCGTTGATTAAAATAGAAAACCTTTTGAGTAGAGTAGCAGAGAAAATCTGTCGTTAGAAATCAAGATTAAAGCAGTTTTAAATTGCCGAACAAAGGTTTCAAAAAGTTTTAAAATCCCATTTTTGCATCGAAAATTGATGGTATATTAGCATCGCTGAGCATTTTCATTTACATAATGCTTTATCGTTATAATACACAGTATTTTTTTCGTCGCAGAAAGCTTGTAATTATCCTCCAGATAATCTGGAGTGTCTGGCTGAGAGGCCTGGGAATTGACTTTGAGACTGCGCTCTGTGGCGACAGAAACAACAGTTTCAAATTCATTGCAGTATGAGAAATACGAGCATTAAACAAGGAGCAAAAAAAAATAGCTGACCAAACTTACGGCTGAGAAAGTACACATGAAACTAAAACACTTTTCCCAAGAAAAAATAAAAAAATACCCTCTGTTACAATAGTTATTCACTGGCCCGAGCCATTTTGTATGGGAGGGCCATTGTTTTTCATATTTCGCCGCCTAAAGTTAGGTCACCTTATTTATTTACCTCCGGTATTTTCAGATATGGCTGATATGGCTAAGATATCGCACTTTTACCGACTTTAAAGAAGGAAATGAATATATACAATTCGCACGGTACAAAAAATTAGGTTTCTTCCACTCCAAACATAGTATATTATGGCCGCCCTCCACGTAACTAATGGACAAGCGATGAAATGCGCCCGCACTGCACAATTACTATCTTTTACTCAGGGCAGCGAGGTATCCATCAAAGCTATAGGATTGTCCAGTGCCGTTGAGTAAGTCGGTAATAATTTCAATTATCCAATATCAAGGAATTTTGTTGTTCGGCGCCGAAGATTTCGTTCAACACGCGGCTGTGAATGATTTTTGCATTACCTACAACACATTTGGCGGAATTTTCAAGAAGGTTTTACCGCCGAAGGTTATGCAGTGTGTTGTACTAAATCAGTCAGCAATGGACCGCTGAAAATTCGCTTAAAGCTGTCTCCGTCTTGCTGCTTTGTGTGCGAGTATGAAACCATCATAAAATCCACCATTATCTTAATTATGTTTTAAATTGCCTAATAAATGGTCTTTAATGCTATTATTTCTCAACAGCTTTATATAATATTTATTAAACCACTTTAAAAGTAAGTGTGTGTTTTATAGTTAAAATTTCCCTGGTTAAGTTTACAACTCGTCGACGAAATTACAGACCAGGTTATAATTTCAACGAATGATTTACCACCAAAATTTATCGCGAATAGACCCGGATAAAAAGTAAAATGATTTCGTAGCGAGATGCCCACTATCGCGCTTAGTCAACTTTTCAATATTTTCGTACAAATTGTAGCACTATGCCCACTTTTCCAAATCTCCATACATTAGATAGCACTATGCCCACTTTTTGGTGTATGACGCGTTTTCGTCGCAGGTTGCCACCTTTGGAGAAAACACGATATCCTTATAGCATGATGTCTACTTTGGTACAGTCAAATACATAATAGAACTGAAAAAGTATGAAATGTCTAAAACTGCCTCCGTGGTCTGAGCAAGATTATTCTGAGCCTTGGGCTTTCTTGGGCCGGGTCGTTAGTTAGATTGGGGGTGGGTTCGATTCTTCCGGGTTAAAACATAGTTTATATTTGTCGATTTATCCACTATGTGAGATTTTTCCTACTTTAATTAGGACGGTCCTACAGTTGTCTTATAAGAAAAAGATTCTGTGTTTCAGAGGGCACGTTCAGCCGTCGGTCCCGTCCCTGTTACTAACAGTGGTGTTATCCAGGGTGTTGCTCCACATTAGTAGGAATTTCCTTAAATTCTATTTACGTGAGTTCTCTGGATTTCTTAGCACTTAATGATACATATTTAATGATGCTATTAAAATTCCAATTAAATTTGAATCAACGATAATTGAATAAAATAATATCAAATGTATTTTATTCAAATGCAACAAAGATAAAAATATATGATTATATGATATTTGAGTCAAAAATATAGTGATAATGATCATAGATATTTGATTCAAGGATATTTTAATTAATGATATTTGAATAAAAGGTATTTGGTGGGGTATATATTGGGCGGCGCCATATCCCCACAATTTTTTAAGTATATTCAACTGTTGATGTTATGTTGAGTTCTACTTATTTAACTAATGCCGGACTTTGGTTTTGATTTTACCTTTTTTTCGTGACGAGTTATTCATATATTAAATATTTATTTTATATGAAAATTAGAATATACAAGAAATTACGACATAGTATTATTGTAGCGAACAAAGTACGGAAAACAAGTTATGTGGTCTCTAAATAAATCACTTTACTTTCAACATTCCTTCCTGATTCCTTCATTGGTTCCTGGTCATTATGGCGTGGTGGGCGTTGTCACACTGTTCACAAAATAATTTAAGACTTTCTGTTATATTTTCACAAATTAGATTAATTTAAGATAACATTACGCCTGAAAAATAAATAAAATAAATACCAAGAAAATGTTGTGTTGTTGACTGTACAAATTGTGGGCATATTACATATTCAAACTACTAACGATGTAAAAAGTGGGCATGCTGCGACAGAGAATATTAAGAATGGCAATAATGGGCTTTCCGCTATTTTCGTCATTTTGCGATCTTTTGTCTGGAGATTTGGAAAAGTGGGCATAGTGCTATAATTTGTATGAAAATATTGAAAAGTTGACTAAGCGCGATAGTGGGCATCTCGCTACGAAATCAAAAAATGGATGAGATAAATGATGATTTCAAAGAAAGTTAATTATTTTATTATAGTTTTCTCGTTCGAATATGAAACCCATTGGAAAGAAAATTCCTGACTCTTTACACAGTTTTATAGAAAACTATGTCCTGTGTTAAATAGACGATTAAGAGACGCTTTTTCTTTAGAGTTGTATTTTTATTTACTAACTCTATTATAATGAGTAGTAAAAATGTGCTTTTCAGAATTGACTCCAGTAAGTATATTATTTAAATTATACTAATATACCAGTATTATAGGGTTTCTAAAAATAGCTGACCATATTTAAGGGTGTGATTCTACCCATGAAACTGAACAACTTTCCCCAAGGAACATTGGTCGAAATATGAAAAAAAAATTGGTCCTCCCATACAAACGGTGTCAGCAGCTCGAGTCTATTTTGTATGGGAGGGCCAAATTTCTTTTTCATATTTTGACCAATGTTTCTTGGGGAAAGTTGTTCAGTTTCATGAGTAGAGATAGGTAGATTTTTTTAACTCCTGGTATAGCTTCTCAAAAGCCCGGATGGAGTAGTGGATAGGGCCGCGGCCTTCTGTGCAGGAGGTCGTGGTTTGAATCCCATCACGTACCATTGTTTTTTTCGGTTTTCGAATTTCATATGTACGTTTATTCGGCTTTTTTAGGCTAGCGCTTTTTCGGTGAAGCAATACATCGTGAGGAAACCTGAATACCTACGAAGAAATTCAAAGGTTGTGTGTAACCTAATCTAGGATTGGGTCTGGTTTACCTTCTGCGTTGCGGAGGTCAGATGGCAGTCGCTCTGTGTAAAAACCAGTACCCTCGTTCAATCACCTAGATTACATAGCCGACCCCGAGAGATACGGGAAAAAGGCTAGGAAGATGATGGTATAGCTTCTCAAAAGTATATATCTAGCCCAAAATCAGCTCACCGAAAATTAACCATTTTAAAATTTTGTTCCTTCGTACTTTGACCTCGATATTTTACAACTTCGATTCCGTCTTTAAAATCGAACAACTTCCTCCTGGGGCGGGCAAACCTACTTATTAATTTAGTAGTGGAAATGAGGTTAGTGGGACGGTATTTAGCATTATCTGTGGGAGGCAGCGTGGGAAATGCAATAAATTTGGCTTCAATAGCTGATGCTTAAACGCTGGCTGAGGTTCGGGTAATATCCGGAAGTGATAATAAGTATTTTTTATGACCGGTACCTTTTTTAATAAAGATGTATTTTGAATTGAACAAATATGCAACAAAAGGTTTCCGCCTAAAGACTTACAGTGATACCTACCGCTACCCCCAAACTAGACTAATACCCGCCGCGCTCATAAGTAATCTGTGCTCATACTGTGGAAACAAAATACAAAAAATATATAGTTAGGTACGTTATAATGGAAATATCAAATATGAAAATCTAGAAAAAAGAAAAGTAATTTAGACTTGTGAATCAAATTATTGGCAGAAATCAAGTTTCACAGCAAATAGATTCAATGAAGTAGAAAATGAGTTTAAATTACTGCTTTAACTTGGACCCTGGTGCACGACGACGTAAAAATAAAATGAAATTCTTTCTTCGATTTTATATAAAACGAAAAAGATTCTGCATAATTTACAAGCAGCAAAAATTAAGACAAATTAGCTTATTATGAAGACAAGTTATTTAAGAGCTCCTTAATATTAGAGATGGAGTTTAGTTTAAACAATCTTGTACAATGGTAGAATGATGCTACAGAATAATGCTGGGTCCTAATATTTAACAAATTAAAAAATATCATGATGATAAATAGGTATTTGGTACGACAAAACTTATTTAGTATACATTAATTAATGAAATCATCATAGTACTATTAAATTATGATGATGATAATTATAAGTGTGTACTTATTTTATTATACTTTAAGTATTTGTGCGATTCCATTAAATACGACTCTAAAATAAGAAACAGCTACATCAGTGCAAGGATATTCCAAATGTAGCCATTCTTTTTTTCGTTTAATTTTTTTTTTCAACTGGCACAAGAACTCATTCCACAGCGTCTGCCAGCTGTTGCACCTTCAGCTTAATCTCAGAACCTCCTGCACAGTTTAATAGCACCTCAAATAGTGCAATTACAACTTCTACAGATAAACATGGACTGATTTTGTCAGGCGGTAAGGTGGGAATTTACTTAAAATTATGTAAGGTAGATGTGGGCTGATATGATGATGATGATGATATGTAAGACCCGGTCCACCAAGGATTGTATGAATTAGAAATTCAGGTTTGGCTTCTAGGGTGAGCTCACTGCGACATTGATTTTGTCTTGAGAAACACTATAGTCGTAAAAAAAGATTACCTATATAAAGGTGTTTCAATCGGCTTCTAACTATTGACACTCTAGAGATCGCATTTCTATGTGTCGATAATTTGATAATTGCCTGACAACCAAAACTCAAAACTCAAAACCTACGTATAAAACGGGGTTTTTGATACCGCCTGCCTACCCTGTAATCTAATTAATGACTTCAATGATTGATAAGGTCAGGTTCTGTGTATACAAGCAACTTCAGCATAAATTGCTGCAGAAATTTTTGGGATGGTGTCGATTGTGCCATGTTTTTGTAATTATGGAAGTTTCACTCAAAGGAAGTGAAACCGGTTAATACCGCAAAGTCGAAATAAAGCTGAATTTGCAAAAATTACTTGTACTTATTAATGCTATTTATGTCGGTATTTTGTGTTATTTAATAGACCTAAGGATAATCACTAGACTATTTGGCTCTAGGTTAAAAAAACCTTCTAGATCTTTATAATAATATTAAGTATGTCATACTTATTATTTCTAATCGTACTCGTAGTAATAAAATTTAATGATAAATCTGGTTCTTTCTAAGAATGGGCGCTTTTCCACTAGACGGCACGGCACCGGCAACGGCGACGGCACGGTACCGTCGACGGTATCGTGGATGAGATAATGTATGAAAATCAATTAAATTATATGACACGGTTTTCCACTTGCCGGCACGGCACCGGCACAGCATGTTATCGATTCCCATAGGTATAGTCACGTGATCGTTACCGTGCCGTTGCCGTGCCGGTGCCGTGCCGTCTAATGGAAAAGCACCCACTTCAAGGTAAGGTTAAGTATCTTGTTTTAATAATTTTGTTGTTTTTACTTGATAATTTCTTTCCATAATTTTTTTCGGTCTTTTGGACTCTTATTATTATCTTACGCTCGTGTAGAAAATTAATTAATTTCTTAAAATAAAGGTAAACGAAATTTAATTTTAAATTAAATGCTAAGTAGGTAAGTAAGTTGCTCCCACAAGTAATAAAATTTAATGATACATTCTGATTCGGAGGTCGTGGCGTGGGTTCGATTCCTACAGGGGGGAACACAATGTTAATATAAATAATCTTTGATAGTGGTCGTTATTTAAACCATATCAGAGGCCTATTTATTTGTTTTACGCATGAGTTAGGTGGTTTAAAAACTCTGACACCAGAGTCCATCAAGTCGTGCATCAACTCAAAAACCCACTGGAGATTAACAAAACTGTTCTCTTAATTTAATAATGGCGTAAGACTCCCTTGATTTCTCATTCAATTTCGACGGAATTATATTCGAATAGCTATTATGAGTTAAAAAGCCTGATTGGCCTGTAATTTAAGTTCATTGATACGATTTAATTACTGTATTAGTGTGTACGATAATGTCTTTATATTTGCAATGATGATTTCTGTAACAGAATACAACCAGTGTCAATTTTTACTTTACTATTTGCCACAAGGTTGTCGTTCCTTATTAGCCTTGTTTCCACCGCTCCTAAGAGCATTTACCCTTAAAAGCTGGTCTGAGTAATCACTTAGTGAACTCCAGTCATAAAACGGGCGTTTTCCATTAGATGGCACGGCAACGGCAAGGCAACGGGATGGCAACGGCGAGGCAATAGGATGGCAACGGCGTGGTAAAGGGGATGACAACGGTGCAGCAACGAGGGACATAGGCGCGGCAACGGCGTACATCACGATAATGGAAGTTGTTACGTTGCACACTTTCTGGTTTTCTTGTCACATTTTTCTTTTTCTTTTCTGTCATCCAACAGAATCTGTGTTAAATTACTAAATATTAAATTAAAAACAACGAAAATAAATAAAACAGTTTATGTCACAATGAGATTATTCTTTTGAACGGGATGATTAGTACCGCGATTATATTTTTTGTTACCTCGATATTTCAATGCAGTTTCATGCGTCATGGTCACAAGCAAAATAATATTCTAATTGTAATGAACAACCGTGAAATTCTCAAAAAAATATTGTTTAATTTTAAATACCTATTACTATTTATATTTATAATAATAAACTAAGAGGTTGCCTTGAAAAAATTGCTAACCTAGCAATTAGGCCTTCTGGTATATGTACTTACTATTTAATTCTATGTTTTTTCTATTAGTACAGCTAACTGTTTTTTTGATACAATAAAGAACTGTTGTAGCAAGTCCGGGAGACTTGCCCAGGTAAGAGAGCTGAACCACTTGCAATAACTCTTGAATTTTGCGCCAAATCAGCTGGCGTGGCCTACCGACGGATAACGCGCGAAATTAGCTTATCACAAGCATTCGGAATTTTCGAGTTACAACAGATAATGTTCAGCCATGAGGAAAAAAAGGTGCTTGTGATTTTTTTTCGATTTCTTGTTTTGTTCGGTACGTACACATTTATGGAAGTATGTAACTTACACCTATGTTATAGTATCCTAATATTGGCCTCAATTCACGCCGTCCAGTTACTAATTCTAATTCTAAGAAGCGCTGTCACTTTCTTATATTTGACATAAGAACAGGATAGCAAATAAACACATGACTTTAACATTCCTAATCTGACATTAAATTTCTTAAATTTTACATTAGATTTTTTTTTATTTGTTTGTGTTCAGAATTTTTTAATTCAAGTATTTTATTATATTGGAACTTTACGTAAATTATAAAAATTAATATTTTAAAACGCACAATTTCTTAATTTTCCATCCAAAAAATATAGGAAAATGTCTTGCACCCTATGGTTAAGTGTCCCACCGGTTGGGAAGACTTGAATAAAAATCACTTTTCATTAAAACTTGATTTGCCATCTTCTAAATAAAGATTGTTTTTTCAAAAAAATATTAAATCATAGCCAGATAGTTAGTCAATATTGTGGTATATAAATAAAATTTGTAAATGACACTGATAAAATTTTAAAAATGTCTAAGTAAAAAGCGGTTCATGTCTCCCGGACTACCCCTACATATTGTAAAATGTAATGATAAAAGGCTTAAAAAATCATTCTTGGGACCACTAGGTGGCAATGCCGGGACACGTCTCTTCATTCGGCGGGTATTCTCCTCCGCGTGGCGCGGGGTGGTTTCGGTCGTGTTCATTAGTGGATCACAGCCTAGCGTATGACGTTGAATAAAACGACTGACTATGATAGATGGACTATGAGAGACAAAATCCGGGACCACTAGGTGGCGATGCCAGGACCCCTCGTCGCTTCATTCGGCAGGTATGCTCCTCCGCGCGGCTCAAGATCTCTTTGCTTGTGTCTACTGGTGGACCGGACCACAGCCGCTCTGCCACCGCGCTCGCTCGCGGCCAGATCCTAATCAGGAACAAAAAATAAAAACAATTATTAGTCCTCGCAACCCCGTCTTAAGTGAACAGAAAAGGACAACACTATAGACGAATTCATTTTATCCTGTCATTTACAATTATTTCAGAGATTTCATAGGATTTTGGTCAATACGTCGATACCTTCCCACACCACGACTTATTTTTTAATTTAACGAGATTATAATTAGTTCTCATGGCAGAAAATGACAAATAAGGTGTTACTTTAGTTAAATCGTGTTTCCGTCGAATCAGGGCCAATGTCAATCACAAACACTTTGCTTAGAATCTCACCTAGAGTGCAAATTGGTCTCATCCACATTCTCCCCCCACATGCAGGCCTCTCCCCCGAAGAGGTTCTGCAGGTTGATGCTGCGAGACGAGCTGTACATGGATGCCAGCTCCCGAGGGTCCGTCTGCAGCATCTTCTCAAAGGTCTGGTCCAGATGGTCCAGGTACCAGAACGAGGAGAACAGTACCCGGAAACCACGACGAAGTGCCTGCGATTTGAAATAGTTACGCCCAACTTATACCTGTCATTATATTCCGTGCTTATGCATATTTTTTTTTTCCTACCTAAGGAAAGTCGGCAAACGAAGGAAAATCCATCATGGACACCTGGGAAGGGAGACCCAGGTAGTTCCGGACTCTTACCGGCTAAAAACCCCCGCTTGCCGTCTTTCATCCTAGGCTTACAACTATAGGTATCCTTCGACTTGGTGATCGAAGACATTGTTATGACCATTTCTCTAATCTGGTAATTACGGTGGACAGTTTCTTTTAATAAATCAATATTAGGGTATATAGTTAGGTATTAATTATTAATGTTATACTTATTTATTATATACTTATGCATATTACATTTAAAAATAAAATAAACTAGCACCCTCTGATTTGGGAAAGTGATATGGACTGCTTTATTTATTACTAATTCATTTATCGTATGACATTCTTTAAGTGCTTCAAGGTTCAAAGGACAGTACGGCTGGTTGTGTTGCACTCTCAGCACCACCTGATGGGTCCACTTTGCGAGTAGGGTTTTTAAAGTAATTCCTACGGATCAACATAAACCACTATAACAGTGATCGGGACCGCCGACTCTTAGGGGGAGAACGCAAAGTTGATATTTATTGTTAATTTACCACTTTGTGAAAAGATTGTCTGAAAAGAAGAAGGATTCCGTGCTTCGGAGGGCACGTTATGCCGTCGATTCCCGTCGATGTCTTTTAGATAAGAGGCTTTTTAGTGCTATTAGGCAGTTAAAACTCTGAAACCAGGGTTCACCGCGTCAATCGACTCGAAACCCATACGACAGAAGAAGAAAAAGTTGTAATAATTTGTACCGTTTGCATGCTCCATCCGGGATTGTTCCAATTCTGCCAGAAGTGGATCAGCGTGTTGTTGGTCAGCTCCACCCCTTCGTCATACACTTCCTGAAATGAAGAGTTCAATCAATGAAAATAATGGCCAGAATTCGGCGTAAACAATATTTAACTAAAATAACACCATACCCGTAATTTTCCGTGTTGAGAAAACAGAAAAGGACGGCAGTATGATAAGACAGACACAATAATAACTCTGTCACTAATATGAATGGATCCCTAAGAAAAATCTTTTGAAATTTTTGAACAAGTGCTAGAACGGTAGCATGAACATTTAAAGTTAAGAGTAAAACTTGCATCCTCGAAAAAAAATACACAATTACTTTACCTGCCACACGATGGTTTCAGATCTCGGCTGGATCAGTGGCAGCGTCTGCGACATGAAGTAGCTGTGCAGCATTTTGGTGGAAGACACGCTGTGCTCCTCCATCCACTGGCTTATCTCTGGGTTGGACTCCCTGAACAAGGAACACACACACATACTATCACGCCTGTATCCTTAATGGGGTAGGCAGAGCGTCAATGACCCAAACATGTTCTCCAAAAATGGTTCCGCCACGTCTGATAAGTTTTAAGGGTTGTATAAATCTAATAATCTAAGATCTGTATATTGCTGTAGTGATAGGTTGTCAACCTATCGCCTAAATTGCAATACACTGAAACCCTCGAATCCCTTAGCTAGTTTTTACAGCATGCCCCTCCCGGGGAGATGCAGCTGGCACATTCTATGTTTTTCTATCGCTCCCAGTCCAGCACGGAAGCATAGGGATAAGAAAAATTTTGCAATTAAAGTCACAACAGCATCAAGAGCAGTCGATTTGTGCCTTTACAGTACGAACACGCTTTAAAATGTGCTTTAAATAAACATGGCGAAAAAGGAACCGCCGCGATCTTAAGGTTTAACAGTTCTTAACGCTTCCGAGCTTCCGACCACGTGAACGAATGACTGAAATATCGTACTAAAGAATAAATTCATGATGATTTAGTTCATTGACATAAAGTTATATCATAATAATCAAAAAGTTGCAAGTTTTGTCTACGATTAAAAGAAATATTATTTAATTTATAATATTAATATTATTAATGCAAAAGTTTAGATGTTTGAATGGATGGACATTTGAATGTTTGTTACTCAATCATGTTTCAACCACTGGACGGATCGGGATGAAACTTGGCACACGTGTAAGTCCTGGAATAGAATAATAAATACTTTTCAGTGCGAGAAAACCTTCATTTTCACGAAAAACTCATTTAACGAGGGTAAAACCGCGGACGGAAAGCTAGTTTATCATACAAAGGATGAAAGGAAGATTCTGAACAATAGTACATTGTTTATCGAGGGGAGAACATGACCGATTCCTACTGAGCGAAGCGCAGCTGAGGGCCTCAATACACATGAGTTGTTGGGAATCGCATTTTCTTCCGAGTTAAACATAGTGCTTTATACTACACCTATGAGGAAAATATAATTAAAAATTCTTGTAAGATACAGAATGATATCACTTACATGAGAAGGTATCATAAGAACATTTGAAGTGTCATCATCCATTCGAACAGAACACAAACAAACAAAACACATATTAATACAGTTACACTACACATTACATCGAAAACACTAAACACTTAATTTAAATTAAATAAGTCAAATAAATCAAAGAACGAAAAAGAATTCGCGCGGACATGTTGATTTTTCCATGAATTTTCAACTTGAAAATATAAAAGAGGCAAATGAAACAAAGCACATTCTGCCACAAAAATTTGTGGGCTTCGAGATACAAACTTTTGTTTTTTGGCATCCGCCTGTTTCTAGTCTTGAATTATGAATTTAAAAAAAATAAAGGAGGGGAGAAAATACTTTCTCCCCCATATATTTTTCCCGCCCGCATATTTGTTCGCTTGGATTTACGTACTTTCTTCCCTTATTTCAAGTAAGAACTAATATACTTTCCGAATAAGTGTAGTATAAAATACTGTATAGTACTTCGTTCAACAAGAATTACTTGTCCCACTGTCTCACCAGCAAGACAGCTCGACCTCGTCACCTCCGACGTGGATGTAGCGGTCCGGGAAAAGATCCTGCACCTCCTGGAACAGATCCTGCAGCAGCTTGTATGTGGTGTTCCTGATGGGATTCATGGGACCGAGACCTGTCACTAGGCCATTCTTGTAGCACTTTGTCAGAAGATTGGGGTACGCCACACCCCATGATGATGTGTGTCCTGTACAATAAGGTAATTTAGAATGTCATTTCAGAATGCCGGGTGTATAGGGTACTGCTTCCCGCAAAGTGATAAGGGCTGCTCAGTCAACAATATTCAGTTGAATAACTTTTAGTAGGAAGTTCTTTGAGGACATGAAAAAGAATTTGACTGAAAGTTTTTCAATTTCGTTGACTGAGCAACCCCTTTCAGTTAACGTTAAGCTGTCCCTTACATCCCGCACTAATACTCAATAATTCTTATTAAAAAAGAAACTGGCATTCACATACCGGGCACATCAAACTCCGGTATGACCCTTACGCCGCGCTCCGTCGCATACTCGATGATGGATTCTATATCAGTCTTTGTGTAAACCATCGACTTGTGGTATGCTCCTCGAGCGCTGAAATCCAAATAATATATCCATTTATTATTTGATAAGGGGGTGACACCCACTATCGTCTAGAGATAAAATTTTAAATTTCAAGAAGGATATTAGACGGGATATTTTATGCTTTTTTTGATAATTATCCTCTGATTAGTTTCGTCGTTGTTTTTAAAGTTTAAGGGGGTTCGATGAGCTCCCCAGCGCCCTCCCAAGAAATAAATTTATTGCGTCTAAAATATAAACATATTAGTGAATATTTTTACGTTTTGCGAAAATCGGAAGTGATTCTTCATTTTGTAATGCATAAGGTTACTATTTATACTTAGTGTCAAAGCTTTGAATGTCGATATGGCCAAAAGTGGCCACTTTTAGCTTGATCGACATTCAAAGCTTGCTGGATTTGATAATTCAAAAGCCCGATGGATTACTAAATGAAGAATTACTAATGTTTGTTTTAAACTTTCGCGCTTTGTACACATTATTGTATTAGAACGGGTCTGAGCGCGGTTGGTTAAACTTGGTATTTTGAGATAAATACCTTTGCCCGACGTTTCCCGCGCTCAGACCCGTTCTAATACAATAATGAAGAATTACTTCCGATTTTCGCAAAACGTAAAATATTCACTAATATGTTTATATTTTAGACGACGCAATAAATTTATTTCTTAGGAGGGCGCTCAAAACAGACTCAAACTCAAACACATGCTAAATCCGGGAACTTCTCGTTCTGGTAGGAGAAGCTCTGGTCGTCAACGATGTGCCAGTTAAAAACGTTCATCTTGTTGTTAGATATCAAAGGTACTACATGCACTAAAACAGACTCAAACACACTAATCGGAGAACTTCTCGCTCTTATAGGGAAAATTCTAGGCATCGACACGCCAGTGGAACACGTTAATCTTGTTAATAGATTTCAGGATACGTGTCAGTGGAACATGTTTCTTTTTGTTGATACCTATGAGGGTACTACACGCATAAAAAACAGACTCAAACACACCTCAAAATCCGGGGGCGTCTCGCCCTGATAAGGAAATCTCTGGCCGTCGACGATGTGCCAGTGGAACAAGTTCATCTTGTGGAAAGATATATCAAGGTAGTACTGCATGCCCTAAAGCACACTCAAACACACCTCAAATCCGGGAACTTCTCGCTCTGATAAGGAAAGCTCTGGTCATCGACGATGTGCCAGTGGAGCACGTTCATCTTGTTGATGGCGAGCGCGTCGATGGTGGTGAGGATGTCTCTCACGGGGATGAAGTGGCGCGAAGTGTCAAGCAACAGTCCGCGGTGCTTGTACGCAGGCCAGTCCGAAATGTTCGTTGCGTTTATGCGAATCTCCTGTTTTGTAATACAGTAATACTCTTAGCTTATGTCTTAACATGAAGTAGCATGCAATAATCCATTCCATATTCTTTCAAACATTATCTATCTATGATGATAAAATTATACATAGAATCATGTCTCACGGGATAAAAAAGAGCCGGGCAATTTTGGAATTGATAATTTTCAAGGCTAGCGTGTGTAGCATGCATGTCCCATGTTACAGCCGACATACAAATATACAAATATTTGCAAAGGGAGTTAAAAGAATCGTGGCCCGAGTCGAATTTATTATTTTCTTTCTTTCATATTTATATGGGAGTTAAAAGCTTAGCTAATTTTAAAAAGCATCCGAATATTACTACTGATTTTAAGATAAGCAGCTGGAACATTCGGAAGTTCCTTTTTTAGCTCCCAGTCCTGCATGGAAGGGGATTGATCAACTATGTGCAAGGTGTTAAGCGGGCAAACCTACCTACCGTGAAATCGTCAGTAAAATAGAAGAGCTGCGAGAATGTCTCGAGGCCGCGCAGGACACCCCACAGCGACGCGCTAGTCAGCCTCGCACTCGTCGTCATTACAGTCAGGTTGTCTGCGCAAAATGATACGGGGTGTAAGGGACAGATTCTCGAAAAACCCGCCAGTCTACTGGTACCTTAAGGGTTTCTCAGTCAACGAAATAGACCAACTTTCACAAATTAATTAAATTCCATACAAATTGTCTGATTGACGTGATGGTTTTGAATGAGGAGGTCAAAAGAAAATAGGTACTTAGCCCTATAAACTTGACAAACGTGGCGAAATTGCTCGTTTTCTCTACATCTGACCAGTTTTAAGGGCCATTTAAGAGAGTTTGAAGTGTATATTACCTATTATCTATTCTAATAGTGATATATTGTTAGCCTATCTACTAAATTAAATAATAAAACCCTTGGCTTTTCATTATATTTTACAAAATGAGTGGGAAGAGAAACATCAAAAGTCTTCAATCGCTCCCAGTCCAGCATGGAAAATATTAAACAAATGAAATTTCCAATTGCCCTGAGACACGGATTGAGAGAATAATAACAATTGCTGAAAGATAACTAACATTCGGAGTATTGTTATGTTATGATTTATTAGGTCAAGTGTCCACAAGTAGGTTATCTTAGCACAGTGTTTGGGTAAATACACACACTTACCGTTTATTATGAATTTATATAAAATAGTAGGTATTTATCACTACAAAATAAACAGTTTCTTGGTATTGAGAAGGTTAAGTGTAATTCATCCATTCACACTTATCAATTCTCAGATATCAATAACAAATTATACACATTTTTTTATGAAAGTTGTTATGTACGTACTGTGTTAGCTGGTCTATTAAATAAAATAAGATAAAATCCCGTCCAGGGTTGGAAAGTATCAATCAATCTCAAAATTTCCAAGGATTTGAAAACACCATATCCTCCAGAAGTAAAATAAAAATAAATCTTACAGCTCTCATCCATATCGAGGTACGGGCGCTCCTCGCATGGTGCGAGTAAATCCACGCGTAGTGTATGGATGCCCCCGAACTCTCGCGGCGAATCCCGCGCTGACGTAGTTAATGGAGGACTCCCAGCCAGCACTACAGACGGATCTATATAAGTGTAATAAAGAGTTCTCTACATTTTTTTTTGTCTAAATCAAGTTTGTAAAACAAAATCGCTTGGCCGACGGCCCCTAATCAAATATTTAAATACCTATGCCAAAATGGACTAAAAATGTAGACCGTAGTAATACTAAGAAGCAGTATAGAGACCAAAAGTAATGAAACAAATATAAAGGGTTAAAGAGGCAGGTTTCCGCAAATCGATTGTGGTAGCTCAGTTACTTCTCAGTTAACGAAACTAGAAAAGTTTCACAATCACAAGACTATTATTTTTTCTAGGAAATGACAAAAAAAAATGCGACTTCCCCAGCGAATTTGTATGGACAAATTGTCTGATCGGGGTGGTCGTTTTGTATGGTAAAGTAAAGAAAAAGTCATTTCCTGAAAATTGTTCAGTTTCGTTGACTGAGTAAACCTTATCAGTTTGGGAAGCTGCCAATGCTATCTACCTGCATCAGGATTGCCGCTCGGAGAGGATGGGACAGCGCCATCTTTGTATTTCTGTCCGAGTTGTTTCATTTGCCTGAACTGGTAGATGTAGTGACGTATTCTGTTCGCTAGGATCGTGCAGTTGTTCCCGGTCACCTAAAACGTTATTGTTGGTAAAGCCTGACCGGTGACTAAAAAGACGTACACTTCTTCTTCTTCTTCTCCAGTCAATGGCTTTAAATTCTTGACGTCCAGACGTACACTAAAGAGGTACTATAGAGAAGGGCTTATAGTAAATCCATTACTCTCCTCATCTTCTTTCTTTGTCTTTCTCTCTTCACGTCTTTTTTGTCAGTATTCATGCTATACCGCAATCATACTATTTTTTTAAAGTTCAGAAAACCCGATTACAGTATGTATATGTTACGCACAATCCCCGAAATCGCCCATTGGCCGGAATAAAGGCACACTTCGCGGATTGGCAAATTCAAAACGCGCAATTCCCGAAATGTACTTTAATTTCGATAACTTACTGAGTTTAAAAATTTAAGTCATACTTAATACTATGTTTCCCGTTTTTTGATACAAAATTTAAAAAAAAATGAGATCTTACAATTATTTAGCTCCAAATATTGAGTACCGACCGACCGGCGCGCGATCAAACCATCAAACATTGCCTGTGTGATTTTACGAGATATTTTGAATCAAAGATGTCAAAATTTCGAGAAATCAATATTGAAATAAAAATATTACCGTAATGTGACACAAAACGAGTATATTTAAGGTTTGTATTTGGTTGCGTGTACAACTGAATAGTTCAGGTTTAATTATAAACCGAAATGTTTATTTTAAATAATAAGGATCGCCATACTATGCCAGAAAGTTAGTACCCTTTACCTGAACAGAAAATTTATCTGGATCAAATGTGTAGTATCCATTTTGGAAACTTTGTGTTTGTGGTTTGGGCCACACGGCGCCTTTAGTCGGCGGATGCGCCGGTCCCACGCCGCCAGCTGACCATGCGCACCCGCAGAGCACAACCACACTTAACAAATACATCTCCGATTTTACAACAGACACAACTCAGTCAAAGACAGCTTACTAACTGATATGATGTGATTACTACGGCAGTATTTCAAGTTATTTGTAATAACATCGCTTACAGATAAAGCGAAATAACAATGAACCGCTGTGATTGGCTGAGATCTTTGAGGATCTTTGCATGTTCTTATCAACTGTTTTAAGATTATGTAGTTTTGGTGGGTTTATCTGACTTTAAAATTACTTTAAACATTATGTTTGCTCTTAATTTTAAATAACTTTTATCTTAAAAAGTTCGAAGATAAACAAGAGTTAAACAAAATTTCAACATACTGATAGATAACTAATATGATCACGATTTATCTGTATATAGCAAATACCTAACTCACTAAAAATTGCATAGTGCTTAGGTTCTCAATACACTGCTCTATGTAGTCTTGTTAACTATACTTCCGATTCTGACGTCACGTGTTCGTTTCTTAGCTGGGGTCAACGACCTTGTGTTGTTAATAGTGTTGCAGGCTTATCAATATCCGATAAGTAAGATATTGAACCATAATAATATTCTCGGGTGAGTAGGTATGTAGATAGCCGGTTCCCTCAATCTTGCCAATCATCATACAAACCTACATAAAAATACACGTTTGAAAAAATGTACTCGAGTTTGAAATGTTTCGAGCCCTTAATTTTTTTAAATGTAAATTAAGTGATAAATTGAAATAACGCCAATTCTATCTTGGTGTTTAAAGTTTACTTGAACTTTAACCTTAACTTTTATTGATGTGGCAATCGGCCGCCTCAACCTAAAAGAGTAGCAGCTATCATCATACAAAGATTTATTTATTCTATGGCAAAAAAGCAATTATCTCTAATATATACTATCTACAAATTCAAAATATATAAAACAGTAGGTACGTACAAGTTGGTACAGAAAAGGAAACGGTAGTTTAGCTCTTCCAGACGACAATAACGAGATCTGAAGAGACTTTTTAATAGGTCTGCATATTCAACAAAACTCTAAATTCAAAACATGTTTGTAAACTTTCAGATCGTGTGACTAAAATTCTTGCGATTATACTTTATAGTACTGAGTACTGACCAATAAACAATTCATTTCAAAATTTCCGAGAGCACAATGCCAGTAACCGATTAACATGATCCATCAACCCCCAGCCTCCCCATAATCGGAGTAGCGAGAAGCGAAATGAGGCATTGCGGAAACAGGCCGAAATTCATAAGAGTATCCAGTTTATAAAAATTAAACGAGCGGCCATGAGTTGAAACCGTGAGAGGGACTGAAACAAAATAGGTGTCAACTAATACACAACCATTTAAGGATAATATGGAATCCCTTAACATTATAGTAATCGTATTTCTAAAAATCTACATACTTATAATTATTATAATCCGCAAACTTTTAAAATTCCTGCAAGGGTAGGTAGAGCGGCGTACAGCTAAAAACCGTGTCCGCCAAATCAGAGGTTTTGGTTCAAAATCTATTGCAGAAGGTAAGATTGTCAGAATTCGAATCTACCTACTTGGGTTAAAATATTTTGACGTCAAAGTTGAAGTGAGCACCTACATCGTTTCTTTGCCATTTCACATCGGTAGGTCTATTTAACTTCTTAGCGATAAGCAATGACTGTTGTGTATTTTTTTTCTGTGTACAATAGGATAAGTTACAGGAATGGAATCACCTTTGTAACCTAAGATGACGAATAAATGAATCTGAGTTTGAGTTTAAATCAATTGGCACTGGACCGAACAAGTTGGAATAAAATAAATTCCTGGTCAATATTGTGGTCATCCGAGCGCTACAGCAAAAAGCGATGGTCTCTCAAACAAAACTCACAAGTGGTTTTATTTGTTTGCCTCGTATGACGTCATCGCTCACACCAACCGTTTTTTTGCTTGTTTTATATGTCAAAAGTAAAATTCTTCCTCTATTTTCCTACCATAAAAAACGGTGTTACAAATGTATATTTTTTATATAAATAATATTATGTAAATAATATATTTATGTAAATAATTTCTGAATTGCGGTTTATACGGAAATTTTAAGTAGCAAGTCAGAAAGCAACGAGTACCTTTTACTGTTATTATAGAATTTATGGAATTGTCCTTTCATTAGTTATTAATTATTAATACCATTTTACAGGTTGGCCATAGGAATTTAGACTACTTTTGTCACAATTGACGTAACTATATTTATCATTTTCATAATTGTTTCTATACTACTATTTAACATGTTATTTTATTATTATGCGTTTTAATTAGGTACTTTGTTTTATTTATTAAACATGATAGCCTAACATGGTGTGAGCCGGTTTTGTGAGAACAGCTGATGGAAGATGGCACCGACGCCGCAACAAGATGCAGCGAGGATATCACGGAGCTGATTTGTAATCAAGGCTGAATGTTCCCGCTTACACCCTAACTAAACAATACATACAAATCGTATCTGAGCTGGTTTTGCGAGAACAAGATGGAAGATGGCGCCGACGCCGCAACAAGATGCAGCGAGGATATCACGGAGCTGATTTGTAATCAAGGCTGAATGTTCCCGCTTACACCCTAACTAAACAATACATACAACTCGTATCTGAGCTGGTTTTGCGAGAACAAGATGGAAGATGGCGCTGACGCCGCAACAAGATGCAGCGAGGGGATATCACGGAACTGATTTGTAATCAAGGTGGAATGTTCCCGCTTATACCTAAACATATTATTTGTTTATAGATTTGCGTCAAATGTATGTGTGTATCTGTTACCGGCCAAACCCGATTTTAGGCTAAACTAGTTCATCCTATATGCGATCGAAAAAACCGGTACAGACTAGGCCAAACTGGTCCGTCCTAAGGGCAATAGGAGAAACTAGTTCAAACTAGTGCATACCTATTGGGGGAACTGCTTGAGCCTAAAATGAATAGGTACACTTCAGGATAAACTAGTTTGGCCTAGTCTATACTAATTTTGCACGAACTAAATTTGTACGTTATACCCAGTTTTACTGTCCCTTTACACCCAGGTACTCGCTTAAACATTTCTGACTAGGCAAAATTAGTATAGACTAGGCCAAACTAGTTTATCCTGAAGTATGTACCTATTCATTTTTGGTTCAACTGGTTCCTCCTAGGTAAAACTAGTTTCTCCTATCGCCCTTAGGACGGACTAGTTTGGCCTAGTCTGTACCGGTTTATCCGATCGCATATAGGATGAACCAGTTTAGCCTAGGCAAAACTAGTTTGGCATAAAATCGGGTTTGGCCGGTAACATATCTAATGGGAAAGCGCATATTTCTATACTCCGTGTGAAAGCGCCTTAATAGCCGATAGCTAGGTTTATAAAACATCAAAAAATAACATTGTATGATTATTAAGTACAAGGTAACAGTCTATCACTAAGACGTTTGTTAAAAAGCAGTTTTAAATGCTGAGATTTTTTTTTATGTTTCGTGAATTTGAATCCCTCGCAGTATTTAGGAGTCTAGGTTAAATCACTCGCTTCACTTGTAATTCATTTAACCTCCTTCGCTAGTTAAAGATTCAATTTAAGCACTCGAATTTAAATTGTCTTTTTCCTCTCTTGTTGAACAAATAACACATATCTCCACACAATGAAAGCGCGAATACACCGTTCAGCATTGCTGACGCCAAGACACTTGAGCTAGAAGCTCCTAAACAACTTGTCTGCGGTTTACTGCACTCGGTCCCGGTCTACCCGGTCGACTCCAGACCGGCATTTTGTGTACTAAGCGGTCTGAGCACCTGCAAGAGATGTTTACACAATATTACCGGCGTGAGACATGAGTGGGAGCTTGCGAAACAATATCTCAGTGAAATTGCGGTGGAAATATTCAAGAATGTCCGCCTTGGACGCTCTAAAGATAATACAAAAGTGGACCGTGTTTAGTTTCCGGTATCAGATACTTATTCTTAGTTAAAGGCACCATGTGATTTTGTCTATATTATACATAATATTTCTAGATTGTTTTCAAAGAAAAAGCGCGCTATTCTTTTAGAATTCCCTTTTAAGACATTCTTGAAGATCGAAAAAAGTTACAATAATACAAAATAATTTGTTTTGCGTTAAACATTCTGCTCTACCCTTGCTGATACTCACTCAATACTGGCAACTATGAAAGAACGGCAATTTCATACGTAAGGACCCAATTATGCCAATATTTAAGTACTGTCTGTTTCATTAAAATCAAAAGTATAATTAAATGGAATACCGAGAGAACTTCCACCCGTACCGTACGATCAATCATCTGTCACCGAAAAATTTAATTCAATTTAAATTTGCGACAAATTAAAATCGTGGTCACCCTCGTCAGACTGAATTGATTTGGCATAGTATGGATATTTAAGCCAAGCTATCAAAAAGCGACCAACATAAGAAACGTTATTATTTTTCAAAAACTCGCGTACTAAAGAGTGAAATTCGCATGGTTGCTCCTTCAAAAATGATTAGCGATTCAAGTGATTTGAGCTCTTGTGTTTCAACTCGTAGGTTTCAACGTACAATGAAACCACCCCGCAATCTAAAAATTTATTATTAGCTTGTTTATTTTCATGTACCTACTAAAAATTTATCTTAATATTGTTAATATTATAATTCTTGTTTAAAATTATACCTGAAGTTTAACCTTAACTGAATTTCAAGACAAAACTTTACTTACCTCCATCAACTAAATCTTACTTTAAGACATTAATAGATGTATTTAATCCTAACTAAACGAGGCATGCTCAAAAGGGCCGAACTAAATAAATATTAGTTCGCGGGTACTTTGAATCCTCATCTTCCCACACACGATAACTATTTACATATGTTTGTAGGTTGAATACATAATATTATGTTGAGATTTCGAAATTATAGCCATCTAAATTACTTCCATGCTGGACTGGGAGTGATAGAAAAACATAGAATGTGCCAGCTGCATCTCCTCCCGGGCATGCTGTAAAAACCAGCTAAGGGATCCGAGGGTTTTAGTGTATTGCAATTTAGGCGACGGGCTGACAACCCGTCACTATAGCAATATACAAAATAATCTGTAATAACCCTTAAAACTTGTCAGACGTGGCGAAACGACCTTTGTTTAGGACGTTTTTGCTCTGCCTACCCCATTAGGGATAAAGGCGTGATTTTATGTATGTATGTAATTTAAAAAGAAGTTTGTCTCTGTTTCAGTTGCTGTCTTTGATAGTGGTAGTCACACAAACATTTTAAGAGACGGTTTGAAAATTCCGACACCATAAAGATCCAGGGAGTTTTTGTTATGAGGACACCACACCAAATATCTTTGGATCGCTTTTCGCCTCCAAAAACTCACTCGAAGAACTACTTTTGACTTCCGACTGTCACGTCACATGAAGGAGGTTGTAAATAATATCGACTCAGTCGAACACAATTAGTTCTGCCTTCTGCTGATTGTGATGCCCTCTTTAAGTAGAGGGGTTGGTCAGACGATTACACTGAGCAACTTACTTCCCCGATGACTTATAATATAAGCGCGGCGGGGTGCCCATACACACCGTCTAGCGTCTTAACGAAGTGATAATTTTTTCGTAATTTTTTTTTCATTTCCCGAAAGAATCTATTTGTCTAAGTGGTTGAGGTTCGTTAATTGGGTAATCTTCATCAGTATGCGCAGTAATAAAACAAAAATTTAATATTTATGGATCAAATAGGTACTTCAGAATTCATGAATAAAAAGACTTTTTACATTATTTAACAACCTCTAGCAACAATATTAATGATCGATCACGCTGGAAAAAAATGGGATGGTTTTCCTCGGAAATATTCCAATTTAGTTTTTTTTTTATTAACAGCAATTTAACAAAATAAACATTTTGTCAAAATACTTAACTAAAAAGCTCTCCCCGGGTCGCCCCCGGTCCAAGAGTGCCCATCACGCTAGTGGCGTTATCGATCCAATTTAGTAGGATTGAGTGAGAATATATTTTTTTAAATCTTTAGCGGAAAATTTGTTTATAGACGCTGAAAAAATACATAATTAATAATTATTATGTAGTTTAACTGCGCTTTCTGTGGCCTAAAATTTCCTCCTGGATGGGCCTCCCATACAATAAACAGTCAAAAAGCTGACACCATATTTTTATGGGAATTCAATCTGCCAGTCAAATATTTTGTTTTTCATAAAAGTGACTTGTCTTACATTTTAGGATGTTTCATGCTAAATTGGGACGAGAAAAATCAAATAAATTGGCTGACGTGGCGGGAACAATTTCTAGAAAACTGTTGATGATCTGCCTACCTTGATTTGTAAGTTTATCCAACTAATATATTAGTATATTATAATATTACTACTAATATATTATAGTATTATCCGATCTAACGAATAAATTATAAATGCTTGGATGTTTGTAACGGATCGGAACGAAACTCAGCACGTGCTTAGCACACAAATAAAGGTTTAATCCTGTAATTGGACAAAAGCAATTTTTCACCGCGGGAAAACCTTCATTTTCACGAGAAAACTCATTTGACTCGGCTGAAAGGCGGGCGAAAGGCTAGTTTTTTATATTTTTTTAAAAATAGGTCACGCCTGCGAGGTACATACCCGTCCAATAACGTGTGAGTGAGTAGTTGCTATAGATCTGAGCATATCTGAAGTGCTGAAGGCAATATGGGGCAATTAGTTCCCACTCACGACGTCTCGCCACGACCTTATTTCGTATGATATTTAATCGATTGCATTATCGTGTGATATAGGTAAATATGCCTCTCAATATTATATTTTTTTGTTTATGAGAAAAGTTAATTTCACATTTTTCTAATAAGTGACCTCAAACAAGTAATTCTACTTATGAATAACTTGTTTTTGCTGGTCTGCTAAACATAATCACGTCATAGTCATACCTACATAAATTATTGTGATTTGATTAATGTACTATAAATTCTTGGCACACTCGACTTTAATTCAATGTTAATTACTTAACTACAAAAAAAGTAATAACCATGTCCACTTAAAACGTGGTTAGTATGACGATTGGTGCAGATGTGTAAAAATACGTTATATTATAACATCGGTAGCACAAAATTGTCGCTGTGTGTAAAGGTTTCACGAGGTACAATGAACCCCTATACGTGAAGCGAAGTGCTCATTACCACATTTTCATTAACTCCTAACGGATCCCCCGTCATTTTAATGGACCCTGGACTAATTACACGCATTCTATATTTTATGTGCCTCTGGTACCTGACACTTTAATTTTATGACCAAGAGGTTTAAATACTTTATCAAGGTTCTTACATTTATTTTATTAACTGGTGTTTATAGTTTTGCATCAAAGAATTAAGATTCCTTGGACTTTGTCCTGTGGGAAAAAAATAAATAGTCTAAAATCACAGGAAAATAGCTTATCGCAAAACTATTTTCTTCTCGCATCACGCGGAAATTTACCCGTTTATCTGAATTATCTCGAGTAGTCTTGTTCTTATCGAAAGTTGAACGTCCCGATGAACCCTAGTGTCAAAGTTTTTAGGCCGCCAATTAGCGCTTTGGAATAGTTTATGTAAAAATCCCTCCGAGGCACGAAATCTTTTTTCTACAGACAATCAGTGATTTTGCCTGCATTTTCCAAACCGATCTCGGGAAAATCTCACAACATTATTATTAAAGTATCCCGCCCCTGATAATCGAACCCCTGAAATCTGGATCGGGAGCACATAGCTCAGACCACTAGACTTTAGCATCATAACCGTCTTATGAACGCGCTTCAGATCAGGAGCCGTTTTTTTTTTATCATGCGCATATAAAAAAGAAACTTTCGCATGCGATTTTCATACCTACAAATTTGCCATGCGAATGTTAGTCTTGATTCCGTATGCACATTTTGGTTCGAGCGCTTCAAACAAGAGAACAAGAGGCCCGTATTGCCTTGTTACCTTACCTCACGCTAAGGTTGATGAGGGTTCCGCATCCGCATCCTGATAATGCGGATGCTCCGCAATTTTTACATATCCTCATCCGCTATCCGCATCATCATAATATAATGCAAAATAGCCTCATCCGCATCCGCATCCTCTAAGATTGATTTTGTTTCGCGCTTAGCTACTAAAAGGCGCGAGAAGTACGGCGCCCGCGCTACGACTAGCCGCTGCGAGCGACCCGGTGCATATTATTATTGCACAGGCGGTTTTATTGCTCACAAATTATTAAGAAAACAGGATGCAAAGAACAAAGTCAGATAAAACGAAGAAAAAAGGCGTGATTATATGTATGTAAATATCAGGATTAATTACTTTATGATCATCACCCATTTTTCCAGTCCAACTCTCTGTGATCAGTTAATCAAGGAAAAACCTTGTACAGAAGTTTGCTCAGCTAATTTTTTTACTCCCTGTATAATGAGTTGGCACGTGTACACTGAAAAATAAAAGTTTCGGGCAACACAATAATTAATTCGCAATGGTCATCTAGCGTACTTTCTCAATGAAACGAACTGGGTCCGTCAGAAGCAGAAGAAGAGCTGCAATAATACGAACAACAAAGTTGTGCTCGCGACGAATGTTGACTACTAATCGTCGTCTTCTGGGACGTTGCCTCGTAAAACTGTGGGAGGATGCAGGGTTGAACTAGGAAGGGCCATAATAACATTGTACTTGTATCGCGTGTAAAGAACAGTATTCCGTAAATTGATGGGGTTGCTAAGTCAATGAAACTGATAAACATTAAACAGGAAATGCTTTCAGAAAATGGAAATGAAAGGTAGAGCTCTACTTTTCGTTTTCAAGCGTACGTAACGCCCACTAAGAAGCGTTTTCGCTATGCACGGTTTCACAAATTATTGACGGCAATTTTAGATTGAAATGTGTATCGCGTGGATGTAATATCATAGCTATAGTGACAGGTTGTCAGCTCATCGCCTACAATGTACTACAACTACACTAAAACCCCTCTACTTTTGGCAATATGCTGTGACTTTGTACCTATTACTTCGCTCGTTGATCTATTATAATTGGTTGACTTTGGTCATAAGCTATAACAATAAATTTAATAACATTTCACTAACACTATGTTATTTATGATAGGTATAAATGATTGATTATACATATTTACAGGGTGTAAGGGACAGTGTGCCAGAAACTGATTTATACAGGAATTTTAAAAAATCTTTCCCAAACAAAAAGACCATAAAGCTGTTTTTTGTGAAAGTTTCTGGTGAAAGTTGTTCAGTTTCGTTGACTGAGCGAGCAACTGTGTCCCGTACACCTGGTATTTATGGATTAAAAGTAAAATAAACCCCTAATTGCGTCTCTGTCCCGATAGCTCTATAAAGCCAGTGTTTCGTTACCAACAGGACAATAAACAGGGAATTAAATTGTGATTCCTTCAAGATGTCTACGAGTTGTTTGTTTGCCCAGAAACTGAATCCTAATGGGGTATTTCAGCTTCTTTTAAATTATATAATTTCGAAATAAACTAAGCTTAAGGTATGTTTTATAATATGTTTATTTTGTAACAAAACTTTTTAACATTTTTAAATAACAACAAACGAAGTACCTATGATTTTTTTTAAACAGTTGCCTATTTTTAAAAGGTAACTGGTATTTTTATTTTTAACTGGTATTTTTAAAAAAGGTATTTTGCGCAAAGTTTCAATTAAAAAAAAAGAGATAATCTGGTTAAATCAATAGAAAAAACCGGTCAAGTGTGAGTCGGACTATTTAAAGCCAATATAAAACCCTCCCTCGAGCACCGTTAATTTTTCACACAAAAATTATGAACTAAAGGACAAACTTAACGTTGTTGTTGTCCCCATACTAGATATAGGGAGAGGACTGCGTTAATAAGTTTGTAATCCTTTTTTTTGTGATATTTAAACAAATTTACAGTTTTTAGATTTTTTTCCTTTGATTGTGCTATTAGACACTTCTTCCTTTTAAATTTCATGATTGTAGGTCCACGGGAAGTGCCCTGTAGGTTTTTGAATCTTGAGGAAGGCAAAACCTATAGGGTACTTCCCGGTGACCTAGGATCTTGAAATTTGGCAGGAAGCAATGTCTCCTAGCACAATCAAACGAAAAAATCCAAAAACTTTAGATCACAAAAAAAGTATTTAGTTTTCGGTTCCCTTGCAATTAATCAAACAAACGTTCGTATCTTTTGATTGCGAAGACTTAGAAGTATGATTCTTTTACAGATTCAAGGGACCCTAGACTTGAGTATTCAGAATAAATTTTAACTTGATACATTCACGAATTCCTGAAAATAAGGGTCTTGACAGACGGACGGACGGACGGACAGACAGACAGACAGACAGACAGACAGACGGACAACCGAGTGATCCTTATAAGGGTTCCTTTTTTCCTTTTGAGGTACGGTACGGGACCCTAAAAATCATTTCATTTGTCAAATATTCTGCAATTTAATGAACTTCCACCGTACATACATGTAGTGACACCACCCGTGAAGGTATTATAAATACCTGGTGAAATGCGCCATATTACCGAAACACAATCAGAGCTGTTGAGGTAGATTCGGTTTCCTCGCTCCAGACAAATGCGATTAGGAGATACTACAGGAATAAACACATAAGGATAGGGATATGTTAACAAAGAAAATATAATTATGTTTTTTGGAGCATTATGGCCTGACCGCTGCAGATAAATATTTGCGCGGTGGGAGTAAGGCGCATACTTAATGAATGTCCGGTTTAAATCTGTGCAAGTGGTTTCATCGTTAACGCGAATGGCAATCGGATAGTGACTGATGCTTTCATACTTACTTGTAGCAAAGTTACAAAACGGTTCACTGTACGAACATAGTTGCACTATAAACTTATTCGAGTAGCAAGCAACTCATTTAAAGATTCGGTTATTTCCTCGGATTAGATCAATGCTTATTTCCGAGACAATTTCGGAGTCTAAAATAAAATAAAGCATTTTCTCAATCTCTACCTCTTGCACTGTAGTCCCTCCCTTAGCTAAGACCTTTCACCTGACAGGTTAGGGTGTTTGTAGCGTGACGTCACGGGACACGCTTCAGAGACACGGCCACAATGCCTAGTGTTCGTGAGAACCGACGCTGTGGTGGCCTTAGAACGCCTGGTTTCTTTAACAAAATTATGGCAGGTCCTTTTGTGTATAGCCAAGTGAGTAGCCGTGTGTTTTATTTAAAAAAACACAAAGAATTACTTATACTTATTAAAATATATTTTTTTCAAAAAACTGGAAATAATTATAAGAATGTACATAATCATCATAAAAAATAACTACTTTAGAAAATTATTTAATTACTTAAAAAATACCCCCGTTGTGACGAATAATTTTATACCACTTTTTAAAGAATATTTACCAGAATGATGAGTAAGTATTCTACAATCACAAAAAAAAAAATTTTTTTTGCTCGTTCTGCATTATTTATTGAAAATTCGTAAACAGTTTGTAACCTGCTGTTAAATATTTATTGCTCTTTTGTGCTTTCTGCATGGTAAAATGGAAATTGAATGATGTATCTTTTTAATCTTTTATTGATATAATTTAAATCCAAATTAGTATCGATCCGTAATACCTGCAAAAAATAATGAAATAAATGCTCTTCTTCTCTATACATACATACAATATACTATTACGCCTGTATCCCTACTTGGGTAGGCAAGTTTTGAGGAATGGTTAAGATAGATCTGTATACATTGATAGCAAATGAATATGAACAGTCTGTATCTTCATACATTTTTCTCAAGTGCGAGCGAGACATAGCTTCAAATCGAATAAAGCCATCACCGATTACTGACCATGATGTTTACAAAATACAAAAATACAATCTTTTTTTCCCTTACACCCTACTTATTAATCAAATTACCCGATAATGTCGTCATCCGGAATCGGCTAACAAGCAGCAGCTGGTAATCGATGCATTTCCACAAACGGCTTTAAACGCTTGTAATTAAGCTCTCGTTACATTACAATATGCAGTGCGGACGCAATTAAGCTCTCATTACATTACAATATGCAGTGCGGACGCAATTAAGCTCTCGTTACATTACAATATGCAGTGCGGACGCAATTAAGCTCTCGTTACATTACAATATGCAGTGCGGACGCAATTCACGCTCTCGTTACATTACAATATGCAGTACGGACGCAATTAAGCTCTCGTTACATTACAATATGCAGTGTGGGCGCGATTAAGCTCTCGTTACATTACAATATGCAGTGCAGACGCAATTAAGCTCTCGTTACATTACAATATGCAGTGCGGACGCAATTAAGCTCTCATTACATTACAATATGCAGTGTGGACGCAATTAAGCTCTCGTTACATTACAATATGCAGTGCGGACGCAATTCACGCTCTCGTTACATTATTACAATATGCAGTGCGGACGCAATTCACGCTCTCGTTACATTACAATATGCAGTGCGGACGCAATTCACGCTCTCGTTACATTACAATATGCAGTGCGGACGCAATTTACGCTCTCGTTACATTACAATATGCAGTGCGTACGCAATTCACGCTCTCGTTACATTACAATATGCAGTGCGGACTGCGGACGCAATTCACGCCGAGTGCACTAAAAATCCACATCGAATAGAATATTACCACGACGACTCGTAACACATAGAGTTAGGGAATTGTAGAAAAACCTCTATTAGTAAGTTAAATATCTTAATTCTTAAAAATTTTATCGTTACCTGATCAGCATGATTAATTTCATCATCATTTTACTTGTCCTTATCCCATCATTTCGGGTCCGCGCAATATTTTTCAGATTCTTCTTTCATTCATCCTTGTCAGCCGTCACTTCAACACTCACACCTGTTCACAACAATTATAATCTTTCACACAGTTCATCTATCTTTTCTTTGGTCGTTCTCTCCCAACATAACCGACTATATTAAAATTTATTGCCTTTTATCATCATGATTAATTTATATTAGAATTAAATCAATTGATAATCTCAGGCCTTTTCCTCAGGATTATGAGAATGTCTAACCATAGTCTGCATTAACTCGTAAGGCTGTATTCGATGTAAGCGGGTTGAACGCGTATTTCATACTAAATTTCTCACGCGCACGCCACGTGAAAGCTTCGTGTTCAGAGTTAAGGATATTCAATGTTACCTGGAGCAACTATAGTAAACCCCTATCTTTTACCAGTAACATTGAGAAATATTTTCACTATGGTCTTATTATCCGTGTTTTCGCAATATAAAATAATTCTACGACATTACAATTCTACTGTCCTCGCAGGTCGAGGTCCGTTCGCACGCAATATAGGTATCGGTCGACCGCAGGCGAGCGGCGCGGCCTGAGTTATAGTTGCAGTCTGCAACAGACAGAGCTAAGCACAGATACCGCCAGTTAACCGATCTAGACCCATCCGTACAGGACCTTCAGGGCTTTTAGGGTATTCTTGGCTTGGCCCAGCCCCATTTTGACGGGGAAATATTAACTGTGTGTTATGAAATTATGAATGAAAAAAAAAACTTTATCTGTTTAAACGTATCATGTCTTTACCGGTTGAAGAAAAAGTCTCTCTTTATTCGGTTACTAAGTTCTTACATTGGGATGTTTTTAGATTTATTAACGACAGTACCTAGGTACTAGGCACTAGGCACTGTTTCAGTTTTGGACTGACGTGTACCTATTATATAGTTAGGTGTGACTGTAGGCATGACAACGATCAGGCACAGGTATTTAATCAAATACAATGAACAAATTATGGCGCCCGAGGTACATACTTGCGTTATCTACGCCTACTACGTCTGTGGCACAGACCTGTTTGTAACACAGTCGGAACGTAACTGCCCCGTAGTCGTAACAGTCGGAATTACCCCGCGATTATTCACCGGTGATACGAATTAGGGCGGACCGTCTGCCGTGTTCATTACTTGATTGCAGTGTTGCGCATAGTGCAGTGTTGTGGTGCATTTGTCAGTTTGACAATATCATTGGGATTTTGGCTGACACATTCACCAGCTTATTTCAAAATCTAATAATAATACCGAGCAGGTACACTTAGTGAAAAATGATGAAATTCTTGTAGCTCTACGTAGCAGTCCACAGAGCACATTTTTGCTCGGAGGACTTACGGCTATAACAGGATGATGATCTTTGAAGATCGCTGAAATACAAGTATTGGACCAATCACGGTTGAGATCCTTTATGGTCTGTATCGCTTTATGGACGTTTTTTTAAGTTTTTTTACACACGAAAAATTTCTCGCAGTTATTTCATGTAGGTAATAAAGGTACTTACGAGTACATAAATCTATCGTTTGTATCTATTTTTGTTGTTATAACTTTTTTATGTCGTCATCGTCATGCACGCATGTTCTTATCCAACATTCAATTGAGTAGTAAAACTTTGCGAACTTGCCTGAAAAGTCGCGCAAAGCCAAGTACCGACATGAATTAATTACATATTCCGTGAATGCACAGAGTACCTAACCAAGTGAATAAAGAAGGACTTATTATGCTGATTCCAGTCAACTTTGTTATTCAATTAAGAAGTTAACCGACTTGCACAAAGGTGCTTTGTGCCACAGAAATATGGATGCACTTTCCGCAACTTTGTTGGGATTCAGAAGGTAAAATGGCAGTTCTCCAAAAACTTTCCTTATTTTTGGCAACTGTTCTTTTTGAAAATCTTCTTGGATTGCTTTTTGTGTGTCTGAGAAACTTTAAATATCATTTGGATTAGTTTGTTCATGAAAGTTTTATATTGTTGGATGAGTTTTTAAGAGTATTCTGTTGTTGTGTGTGTATGTGTGTGTATGTGTGTGCATGCATCCGTGGGTGCTTACGTGTGTGAATGGCTTGTGCGTGTCTATGTGGGTGACTTGTGCTTGGGTTTTATAATTTTCTGAGGAATTTAAAATAAACATAACTTTACCAAGGTAATATACCTGCTACCACACATCGGCAAGAGGCAGCGTATTGCTCAATCTTTATCCAAACTCAGAATCAGACAACTTTTAAATACTCTTGAAAGATACCTACTACAATAGGCTTAGTCAAAGTTTAAATAGGACGATAACATTATCGTGTTATTCAGTCGATTTCCGAAGTGTTGGTAGTTATTTGTTATTTGGCTGCAGCACCGGCGATGGTGCCGGGTGGCGACTGCACAAAACCGCAAACACAGTCAGATAAAAGCCACAAATGTTTAAGTTCCGTGACTAAGAACAACTAAACACTACATAAAAACGATAGTGTTACCAGCGGTTAGAATACTATTTCTAAACACGGAACGTGCGCTGACCAGTCGGTAAGGTGGAACGGGATCGGAAAGGCGTAAATTTGAATTTTTGTTTAAATAAAAAATCAATGAATGGTACTCATTTAATTCGCCAATGTCGTACCTCCTTTTGGTGGGGTGTATATATAAGTATAAGCTGATAATGGTCATGAACGTCTCCCGCGAAAAATATTCGAGATAGTATTTTATTTTACATTATTTCATAATTATTATAATACGTGTATTAGGGTACGCGACCTATGTTTCTTGGGTAAAGCAACAGAAGTGTAAATGGCTTGGGATGGGAGTGCTAGCTAGCGCCAGCAACTTCTGAAATCAGTGCGGGAAAAACAGCACAAGTCTTGTTTCGCACAAAAAATTGCTACTATTTTTACTCCGCGTGAAGATAGGTACTTGGAATTTCAAGCATAGTTTAGTGTCAGCGCGTTAAGTGAAGTTAGCAACAGACTGCAGGTATGTTTCCTATTGCACTGCTCTCCACCACGCGAGTTGTTTTCAACTGTTTACTTAAAACTACTCTGCGTCTTTGAGTTTCGACAAGTATTTACAAATACACGTGAGGTAAAAACAATAATTAAACCTTCGTACAAAAAACGATTACCTGATTTTACATACATACATACTATCACGCCTGTATCCCTAAAGGGGTAGGCAGAGCGTCAACGATCCGAACAAAGATCTTTGCGCCACGTCTGACAAGTTTTGAGCGTTGTTTAAGATAGATCTGTATATTTCTGTAGTGACAGGTTGTCAGCCTATCGCCAAAATTGCTCACAATGTACACTGAACCCCTCTAATCCCTTAGCTGGTTTTTACAGCATGCCCAGGAGGAGATGCAACTGGCACATTCTATGTTTTTCTATCACTCCCAGTCCAGCATGGAATTAATGATTTTACATTTTTACTTCTAAGCTATCGTACAAGATACAATAGTACATTACGATATAAGTGCGGTGGGTTGATCATTACAGCCGAGGCGATATTGCTAGCCCGAGCCGTAGGCGAGGACTACAAGAAAGCAGAGGCTGTAATTATCAAACCGCACGTATGTCGTACGACGTTTTATAACATATTTGCGAGGAAATAGCTAAAAAATTAAAACAATACAGCGAAAGGAAAAAACGCGCGGAATATTTTTACTCGTTCACAAATTAGGATGCGCGCGCATCAACGCTTTCTTTTTTAAGCCATAGTACAAAGACACAAAAACCAGCCAGTATTACTAATAAAGTAAATTAATATTTTTTTTGATTTTGTTACAGATAAATGGTTGTAATTTATTGTAAAAATTAATTAAATCAAAGAATTAAATGTTTATTTTATTATACTTTATCTCCCAAAGTTAATTTTATTTATAAAATGATAAAATGTTGACCACTTTTCTGCCATAAAAACTCTTTGCTAAGATTTAAAAAAGTACCGTTCGATAAACCGTGCGTTTTACCTAATAAAAAAAAAAGTCGTGTGTTTTACAGTACTCGTGCATTTTACATTACGATTACACACAAGTACGTAATAAGATACAATACAATATTGAAATTGGTGTAATAAGAGACCCTTTACGAGCAAATGTGTTATAAAATGGTTTTTGTCAAAACTAAATTTTATTAAAATTATTATCCTTTTTAAATACATAACGTCCATTACAGGTTTACCAATTTTAATTGTGGTTTTCGCTTACAATGCTGTCGATTCTCTCAACATCAATCTAATTCAAATTCTTGAACAGCAAGACTTTCGCAACTTGGACATAAGAAAACGATAGCAAATAAACACAATGACTTTGAATGCCTAATCTGACGTAAAACGCTTTGAATAAGAACTGAGCATAAAGCATGCTCTCTTATTTTACGTCATATAGGTCAAGCAGTCTCACGTCAGATTAGAAATGTCAATGTTAAGTGTTTATTCCATGGTGTATTTACTATCTTGTTCTAATGTCAAAGTTCAGAAAGTGACAGCGTTATCTAAGAATTACAATTACAGTGATGTCGTGAGAATCAACAGCATTGAAAATAACATAAAGCCAGTATTTAAGTAGGTACCCTATCGCTTTAATTCAATTTTCAAATGTTCCTAACATTATTTTTGCTTAGTTTAAAACTAGATGGCATTGGGTGAATTTGTCCAGTAATATTTTAGTTTAATTATTATTACATTTTAGAACCTTTAATAATAAATAAATATTTCCTTTACCTAGTTACAATACAATAAGTACCTACTCTATATGATATCAACAATAACATTCTGCTAGGTAATAACACGTACATATTTCTGTAGTTTGCGCAACATTCGCGTATAATCATCTAATTTTACAGGAAAATCGCTCCTCCATTACCCCCTTGGGTCGCACTTGTTGTGCCGTGCCCAAAACGCACCGCTATTTAGGAAAGATGGGAACGTACACACTCGTGCATTTTCTCATTTGCTTTCAATTATTCTATCACTGAACGTCGCCATAAACCCTAGTGCAAGAGTTTTTAAACCGCCTATTAGGCCTTTGTTATTTTCTAACGATCATTACAAATTTACACCTGAAAGGAAAAGTTAAGGTCGCATCGTACAAGGAAGTCAAGGAAAAGGCGGAATGTACTTCATGTACCTACTCATCTGACAAGAGCAAAGCTCTCAAATAAAATGATAATTAGGTACCAAAGATAGCGTCCGGGTGCTACGACTCAATGAACGTTCTGAGCAAGGTTCATGTGCATTGTTTCGTCTTTGTAAACTACGAACATCAGATCGAGAGGCCATACAAGGTTCAAACCACTAGACCATAAAAAAGTCAACTATCATTCATATACTTGACAAAAATCCGCACAAGTGTAGCTGAAAACAATACTTAGTATAATATATTGTGGTACCTTTCCTGGAAATGTGACTTTAAATAAAGCAGTTTGCAGAACTAGGTGACTGGGGGTAGTTTGCTAGTTATTTTGAAATATGCCTCCTGCCCGCTGTTGACTACAATGTGTAACAGAAAGGGTATATGCATCGAGAAATGTGTGAATCTACCCATGAAACTGAACAACTTTCCCTAAGGAACATAGGTCAAAATACGAAAAAAATAATTTGATTTCCCATACTAAATGGGCGCTTTTCCACTAGACGGCACGTCAACGGCAACGGCGACGGCACGGGACGATCACGTGACAATATCTATGGGAATCGATGACATGCCGTGACGGTGCCGTGCCGGCAAGTGGGAAAGCGTGTCATATAATTTCATTGATTTTCATACATTATCTCACCTACGATATCGTCGACGGTACCGTGCCGTCGCCGTTGCCGTTGACGTGCCGTCTAGTGGAAAAGCGCCCATTAGGCTATCAGCTGATGCATTTTGTATGAAAGGTCACAATTTTTTTTCGTTTTTCGACCTATGTTCCTTAGGGAAAGTTGTTCAGTTTCATGGGTAGATTCACACATTTCTCGATGCATATACCCTTTCTGTTACACGTTGTATATTTAACGTGAAACTTGTTCCACCGCAACTATTGTATGATGTTGAGTTCTTTTTATTTGGCGCTAGTTTGGTGTTTCGTTTTCCATGGGGTTGAGACATTGAGGGTTTAGGGTAGTTTTGTTAACGACATGACTCAACTAATATTAAGTCTCTATATTTTAGGAAATGACACTTACAGTGTTTATGTTTTTAAAACATGAAAATAAAAAGAGGCGAATTTATTACTTCTTTCTTTCTTAATACATAAAAAAATAAAGAAGCTCAAAGTTACAGTTGGATGGGATTTGAACCTACAATCCTCGGCGTCGTCGGCGTACCGACCGTGCCGACGCTCTAACCAGCTGAGGTCAGTTTGTAGGTTCAATTACCACCCAAGCATAACATTTAGCTTCCTTATTTCCATGTTAGAAAGTGATGACAGAGCTTTGGTTGAGATTCAGTTAAATAATGTTTTTACCAAATCGCCCTCATCTAACTTATTTTAATCTGTAACAGGCATATTAATACATGGTTTTTAAAGACTATCACAGACTAATTGTCTATGATAGTGGTTAACGGCTTGTCAGCTTAACGTGCCCTCCAAAGAATCATCGTTCTTGACAGACAATCGCATTATCAGAATACATGCTAGTTTCATATTAAAAACACTGGTTTTTTCTACACCGTCTTAAAACTGCACTGTCACGCTTATACAAGGCAGTAACCTCAAGAGTCGCCTACGTAGCGATCTCGTCCAGCCAGCATGAGATAAAATAATGGTCATTTGGGAGCGCCGGCGCAGCGTAATTAGCTGACGATCAGATGAGTCAGCTCGTTAACGATTGCGGGAAAACCCTGCATGAAATCACACCTTGGTCTGTTACGGGTCGGGTAGAGCATCAATGGATAAGTTATCGGCAAGTTTTGCTACTTCTGACGAGAATTTCAGTTGCTTCTTCTTCATCGTGTCATCTAGTAACAACATACATACATACATACATAAAATCACGCCTTTATCCCTAATGGGGTAGGCAGAGCGAAAACGACCGAAAGGTCATTCCGCCACGTCTGACAAGTTTTGAGGGTTATTTCAGATGGTCATAAGTATCAAGTCATAATATTTTCGCCCAGTGTTTTGCAACAGTGATTGCGTTGGCGTCTGCCTGCTGTAAATCCTGAAGTGAACATTTGGACATATACATACATACATACATAAAATCACGCCTTTATTCCTAATGGGGTCTTCTTCTTCTGCCGTATGGGTATCAAGTCGATCGACCCGATGAACCCTGGTGTCAGAGTTTTTAAACCGCCTAATAGCACAGCTAATAGGCCTCTGACATGGTTTGTGTAACGACCACTATCAATGACAGCGACCGGGACCGACGGCTTAACGTGCCCTCCGAAGCACGGAATCCTTTTTCTTCTCGGACAATCAGGTGATTCAGCCTGCAATGTCCTAACCAAACTGGGGAAAATCTCACAAAGTGATAAATTAACAAATATCAACTTTGTGTTCCCCCCCCTGGGAATCGAACCCAGAACCTCCGGATCCAGAGCCCATGGCTCAGACCACTAGACCACGGAGGCAGTTGGGGTAGGCAGAGCATATAGGTTGCTATAAATTATTTATGTACTGTGTATAGTGATAAATTGTTTGTTCTGTTAAATCCTAAGCTATAATGAAATTAAACCTTTATCTCACAGCTCTCAGGCTCTGGAAAAGAAATAGATAGTACTTCATTTTAAGTGGTTTTGGTTTCTCCCTACATATATTTTGAACATTAAATAATTACACTTCGCTAATGATTAATATAAAGGATTCTTAGATATATGTAGAGAATTCACAAAACAAATTTACACAAAATTTTAACAACTCTTAAATTTACACAGCTCTATCCAGCCCTGTATACTAAGCTCTTGTAATACAATTCCAGAGTTTCTAAAACAAACGTACTTCATGGCTGAGTATTTGGACTTCAAAAAGGCAGTCCATTCTTCTGTGCTCGCTGGATACTGTCCAGAAATTACTGCTCAACACGCGATTTCACACAGGGATGCATTCGGGAGTACTAAACTTAATAAAATTGGTGAAAACGTTTGTAACATAGAAAATAAATAAATTAGTTAGTGCTTATTAAGTCTATCATACGGAGTGTAAGGAACAGCTTAACGTAAACTGATAGGAGTTGAGAGTTGAGAGATTAGATTTTTTTTTCATTTTCCTGAAACAATTTTCTTGTGAATGTAGGCAGTACCTACTATTGCAGCGAATTCAAATTGATACGAGTGATATTAGAGTTAATCATGGGCGTGGTTTCAGCCGCCATATAATTTGAAAATTTTATAACATAACCTATACATGACCCTAGGTTCTGCCCTGGTCTCAATGTAGATGCTTTATAACAACGAGCGAGTTGAATGGAGTGTTTTATAGCCGGTGATGAGCAACAAAACAGTTGTTTAGACAACTTAGTAAATTGCAACTACGTATGGCTAAAAGGTGTAGATTTTGGCATGTAGCAAAAAAAAAAAAATGGATGTATTGTTTTAAATAGAACTGGTTAATCTCTGAGTTTACTATAATACAATAATTTTCTATTCATTAATAATAGTACGTACCAACTTAAGGCGTACTTGTCTAGTCACTAAAGTTTTATCGATCAAGCAGCCATTTCTACAGGCAAGCTCCATTCGCACCGGTTTGCTAAATAATTGGATTTCAAGTCATGTAATGAGTCAAACACAAAACTTTTTGAACTTAATTTAAGCTTATTATTTATCTTTTTTTACATTTCAGATCAGTACTCGACACCGGGAACAGCGGCGAATTCGGGCCTTGGAGAGCACGGTAATCACTGGCGGGCGCAAGTAGGCACGGGATTAGTCCCGCAAGTGCCGGCGTTGCATTGTGGCGGCGCCATCACGCACGGCCGACCCTCGGGGCAGGGGGGAGCCTCCTCGCAGTTCTTCCCCGGCAGGTGGATGTAGTCGTCGTCCGTGCGCGCTACGGAGAGCACGGTCAGGACAGCTATGAGGAAGTATAGGCGAGACATCGTTGCGGTGTTTAAAGACTGGAAATGGAAATACAAACACAATTAAGCAGTATTTAGGCCCTGTTCACAAAACTGTGATGCGTTGAGAATCGCAACGTAAAAATTTGCATTGCGAATTCGTACGGCAAGGAAGATCTCGTCCACGATTTGGGTGACATAATGGCATCAATTCGTAAGCGCAAAAAATCACTAAAATGATCACCTGTCATTGTCTATCCTGAGAGAATAAAAAGTGGCAGTAAAAATTTTTGGTCAAGTTAGTTAAGTCATGCTCTCCACAAATCGACAGCATTGTTATCGCTACATGTACGAAAGTTCTTGCGATGCGACGTTGCATCGCATTTTTGTGAATAGGGCCATACACAACACAGGTAGTACCTACTTCCCTTTTTTCACACAAAGTTGATATTATCAATTCATAACTTTCTAAATTTTTTTCTTGTTTGCTTAGGACATTGCAGGCAAAATCACCTGATTGTATATCACAAAATGATTCCATGCTTCGAAAGTCACGTTAAACCTTTTGACCCTGGGTGCTGTCATAGTGGTCGTTATAAAAACTATAAGGCTTAAGATGATAGTATGTGTATTAGCTTATTTTCCAAAAATTGTCGCCAACTGTTGCGATTAATGCAGAGCTTTTGTATGGAAAATCATGCACATACATACTATCCTCTTTAGTATGCCGCGATTTAAAAAGTCTGATACCAGGGTTCGTTACATTATTCTGCCGACTGTTAAAATAACTCAATATGAGATGGTGACACTCACAGTATTTTATTTCGGCTACAGATTTCTCCCAACACGTCACTTTCCGCCTATGGCTTGTAAACAAGTACGTTCATAGAGATAATTGACCCGTTTTTATAGAACACTTTACTGGTTACATCCGGCGATTCACGCTTATCACTGAAATCGTAAAAAAAACGGTTTTTACATTGCAAACTAACATCATGGACATTAATCACAGATCCGTGACGTGACAATACAAACTTGTTGAATAAGTGTCGAACACTAACAATACCCTTCAAAATAACAAGTAGTCTCTTTAGAATTGGAAGAAAAAGACAAACTAACGCTGACGTACATTGTAAGATCAAATTACATTCAATTACATTTCAAAAGAATAGACTCAACAATCTGAACTTAGGCCCGTATTAAACGTGTCAAAAAGTCATTTCAGTACAAAACGGCTTGTCAAATTGTTGCTCCTAATATTGAGATCGCTTCATAAATATAAGCATTAAAACGGATGTTACAAAAGCTTCACACCCGAAAATTTTACCCAGTCGATTTAAATCCCAATAAGTCCTTAAGGAAGGAAATTCTCCAATACCACTACACTAAACAGCAAAACCAGGTAATTCCATTGTAGCCGGTGATCGGGTGTTGGTATAAAAACCCGTTTGTAATGGGGTCGCAGGGGCGCTCAATTGCGGGACCAGGGATGCGACTCGCAACTCTCGTCCCGCAATTTAGCGCCCCACTCAATTATGTCAGTCGTTTGACAGTTTGGTTAAGGCAATGAAGCAGGCTGATCTCGTGTTTCGGAGGGCACGTTAAGCCGGTAGTCTTGGAAGCTGTCAATGATAATTATCATTACACAAACCATGTCAGAGGAGGCCTATTATCTGTTACTAATATGAGGTTTAAAAGACTCAGACACCAGGCTACAATTTGGTCTTTTGTCGACTCAAATACCCACTCGGTAAGAAGAAGAAAGACAAAAAGAAACTAATTTCTCCAATACCACTAAACTAAGTGGCAAAACCAGGCAATTCTATTGTAGCCGGTGATCGGGTGGTGGTAATAAAACCCGGTTGTAATGTGCTCGCAACTCTCATCCCGCGATTTAACGCCCGCCTTTCCCTCGTCCGGCAAAGGAACACGCCGCTAACACTTTGTGAGACCTGTTCTGAACTAGTTCACTGTGTTGGAGTGTGCTAACATGTTTAGCTTCGATTTCTACAGCCTCCTCCGTGGACTAATGGTCTGAGCCACACGTCACCACTTTACTTACGTCCGTCCATTGTATCGCACCGTTCTCTATACTATTTTTGTATTTCTTTAATTCATTATACGAATATTGAGAATCAGCGCCTTTTCTTCAGTTCTGCACCTAAACTACAGTCTATTTCAACACTAACCTAACTTAATAATTTAGACTCTGTATAAATAGCGGGTCTCAGGAACGGAGCCAGCAGCCGCAGCTCGCTTCCGATTAGGCCGGGTTGCACCGCGACCGCACCCGCCTATTTGAATTAAACCATTATCTGCGGTCTGCGGTCCTTCAGTTTTGCATTCGACTGCATTTTATTGCAGTTGCGAAATTCAATGCATTTGTTTACCGTTTGAAATTATGTAATGTGAAATTTTCGTTGATTATATTGATAGCCAAATTAGCCAATGCTATTTCTAAAATATTCTCTATTGTTAGCTACTTTTGAATAAAATTTAAATAATAAAATATCGTCTAATTAACTTTTAGCCTCTTTTTTTTGCGAAAATTAATTTCACCGTGCAAATAAGGCTCATTTATCTTGAAAGCTACAATCAGTTCATAGTGAGGTTCATGTAATTGTGAAATTTATCAACTGGCTTGAAAAAGCTAGAATTACGTTAACCTATTCTATGTATGATATAGATTTATAATTGTGCGTGTGTGCGTATTGAATTACCAACAGGGTTAATACACAACCACAAACCACACGACGGGAATTACTTTTTAGAAATATTTCAATGCAGTCACAGTTCCAGTGACGTATCACTTTCAGAGATAATATTTGTTAATTTTTAGACACCTTGATACTAATAACGAAATAAAACTGAGTTTGAATTCAAAATCCGCTTTATATAATAGGCCTGTGAGTCGGTTGCAAGTCAGTCAGAGTTCATAATTCAGAGCGATGTGGCTTCGTTTGACTGTAGGCATGCAGTGCTCTTTGTGTTACAACCTCTTTTATTGCTATATCATTTTGGATTGGTTGTTAAATATTTTGTGATTTTTCTGTATTATGAATCATAGGTTTTCCCTTGTTCTAGTCAAGCCCAGATATAATGTATAGGTCTAGATTTATGACAAAAACAAGTATAGTAAGTAGGTACAAAATTACCGATCGAATTTTTTCTCTTCGTACTTGACTTCTTACTAACTTACAAAAGCTAACCGTATATAAATATTCTATGCAAACCTAACCCGTATACGTACCTTTTTAAAGTTCAATACAAAGCATACGTTTATCAAACAATCTCGTATGTTTTGTCTCGAATTATTTACTAACGTTGCCGCGCCGAACCCCAACGCTTATTTCATGAGGGAAGATATTTCCCGTTATTAAAATAAAAGCTGAGATATGGCAAGGACACAGTCATATTACATTCGTACCGTTCTCGATAAGACTATCTCGCCCTAATGTACAAATAAATTAGATTTTCTGCTTACGTATGTAAGGTACAGTCAGTAGCATTAATAAGTAAATTAAATATGGTGTTTTTGCACTCATAGTGCTATTTTATTTTTAAAATTTGAGAAAAAACCTGCTACCTTGGAATACCGTCCCAACTACGCTCTAATTACCCATCAAGCTACTGCAACCACCTCCTGAGCGGCGAATAAAATCCACTCGCATGACGATCTAAGAAACAAACTGTCATGTAATTCACCGCTGAGGATAGGAGTTAGAGCGTTGATACGTTATTCGAACGTTGCAGGTTCAAATTCTGTCTGCGGTTGAATTTTTCATTTCCTTTTTTTTTATATATATATGTAATGTTAACTCATCATAGTGATTAAAGGATTTGACAAATTATCGAATATTATGATTTCTGAAAATATCGAAAAACTCGTAGCGCGTGGGTTTAACTAATTAGTATCGATACAACCAAATTCATAAAATAACTCGGAAAATAGAAGTAAAACAGGGACGGAACAAAAAGCGGCTTAGACCGCAGCAGCGTGTTAGATATTTTTTTCGATTGTACAAATAGTTTTAAAAAAAAGCCTAGACTTATAAATATTGTGTTTGACTGTACCTACCTTTATGAGAAAATGATTAGGGTACGTTTGGGTGCGGACTCTCTAAGATCTTTATCTGATTGTCACAGCACGAGGAATTTCAGATATCAGCTCTTGTGTTGGTCCCCATGTGGTGTCGTTTTAGTATTAATTTATTTTTGCGAATTTTCTATAGACTGAGTCTATACACAATGTCTAACAATGGTTATAAAAGCAGTATTTTTCTTTTTATAGAACAATAGACCATAATATTTTTGTAGAAAACTACCTAACTATAGATTGTGGAAGACACAAGGCGGTAGCTGATTATGCAGTTTTAAATATATTTTCGATTTCATTGTATAGAAAGCTAAATCAAAAAACGTGATTTTTACTATAGAAAAAATCGATTTTCAGAACTGTCTAATAATATTTTGATAATGGCGCTAATTCGGGACGCACTTTTTCTAATTGTAATTCTTAGTAGCGCTGTAACTTTCTTATATTTGACATAAGAACAGGATAGCAAATAAATACATGTTTTTGACGTTTCTAATTTGACATAAGCTGCTTTAAATAAGAACCGAGCATAGAGCATGTTCCTTATTTTACGTCAACTAGCAATCTAATGCCAAATTTAAGCAATCTTATGTTAGATTAGGAATGTCAAAGTCATGTGTTTATTTGCTATCCTGTTCTCATGTCAAATATAAGAAAGTGACAGCGCTACTAAGAATTAGAATTAGTAACTGGACGGCGAGAATCGAAGCCATATCTAGTTAATGGAACTATATTCATAAATTCCTTTCAATATCTGCAGCTGTGATTTTCTGTTATATACAACGTGCAACAGAAAGGGTATATTGCATCATGAAATGTGTGAATCTACCCATGAAACTGAACAACTTAGGTCGAAATAAGAAAAAATAAATAACTTACCATACTAAATGCGCTATCAGCTGATGCATTTTGTATGAAAGAAAGGTCACAATTTTTTTTTCGTTTTTCGACCTATATTCCTTAGGGAAAGTTGTTCAGTATCATGGGTAGATTCACACATTTCTCGATGCATATACCCTTTCTGTTACACGTTGTATATTTTATTTTTGATGCAATTATTTCTGAAACAGTTGTAAACTTTCACATGAAATATCTGAGATATTCCCGGAGTTCAAGTTGAAGTGGTCATGTCATGTTCATGTGCAACATTTATTTATCGTGGTCGTTAATCTCAGCGGCTTTATTTGTCAATGTTTGTCGTGAAGCGTGTGCTGTTAACTTCGAACCAAGTTGGAACAATTTAAATTGACGCCGAATCTATTTTAAACATTCCATTCTATGTTCCCGTTTGAAATGTTGTTCTATTATTGTTTTAAAGTACTTGGCGAGACTTTTGAACACAGAATACCGACAGAATGTTGAAATTCAGTTTGTATTGGTCACAAAGCAAACTGTGAGTTTCGAATAGTGTAGTTTTGTTTCACAAAGAGTATCAAATACTTGCAGGTCCCCCAACAGGAGTGTCGCGTTTCTGTAAAAGAAGAAAAACTCCTGTCAACCAATAACTGTTTTATACGAACTGAATTCCACCATAAAATAGACAAAGCTTCATGTAGGAAAAGGATACTAAACTTACAAAAAACAGTAATTTCAAGAAAAAAAGAATGTTTCTCTTATGAGGATAATTAGACCTTTCTTAATGTTACTTTATATCTAACGTTAATAATAGTTACACCGTATTATATACGCTTATTATTGTTACAGGAGAGTAAGTGCCCTGTTACGTTTCAGTTATTTCGGAAAGTAAAGTAAGTAAATAAAAAGAATGATTAAACAAGTCCATACATCAACGTCTGCGCACGGCACGGTGGTGCGTGTGATCCATCAAACACCAGCCGGAGCGGGGTGTAGAGTACCACCACGCTTGAAAAAAGGATCTAACACGGCCAACATGGCTGCTCACTCAAAACGAAATCTCCTTGTACTTCATACAATAGAATCACAATGCGTTTGACTCTCAGAATAAAAACTCATTGTAATGTGATAGGGTGATACAGATCGAACGCGATTTTTTTTACAGCTGTTAGCAGCGCTGCAGTCAAGTAATGTGTTGGCATTTTGTAGTTCGCAATTTGTCCGCCTGAACAAAAACCGCCAAAACTGTTCAGGCGGCGATATTAGGAACTAAAATTTGGCTATGGTTGGTTACATTACACTGACAGCGATTGAAGCATTGACAGCTAATAGTGGTGACGTGACAGGTGCACACTTTTCGCGGTCGATCTATAAACGTAGGTCTTTGCCTGCCAATTGTTTTTTGCCCCCCTTTCACTTGTATGGGAGGAGGTCCAAAAATAATATTTTTGAATTGTTTTTTTATATTTCTAGATTTGCGTCATTATATTCTATCTTCATACCAAATTTCATGTTAATAGGTGAAAAATTGAAGTTTTCACAGGGGCGCGGCATACAGACGGACAGACAGACAGACATGGCGAAATTATAAGGGTTCCTAGTTGACTACGGAACCCTAAAAATGTAAGACCTTTTCCTAGCTCTGTAAAGTGCCAAGTAAATCATTTTTATTTTCCTATCCAAGCTAAGTTATACGTATTTATTTTATGAAAGAAAAAAAAACAAACCAATTTCAATTTAAACAAAATCCCACTAGCTTATATAAAGGATGCATTTAAATCGGGTCGTTTTCCGCCGCAGAATCGCAATATTAAAATTAATTCGAATATCGGACTGGACGCTGCGAGCAATAATCGTAAAAGATAATAATCGTCGATAACCGCATCCAACATGGCGGACGCAATATGGCCGCCGAAATAATTGGCGCGAGAGCTCTGTCACTAGTGATGGTCACATATCGATAAATCGGTCTGTTTGGAGTCACCGATACGTGGCAAGGCAATCATCGCATGTATAATGTAACCAATGATACCAACGCGGTCACTGAATTCTTTTGAACATAATATACATACATAAAATCACGCGTCTATTCCTAATGGGGTAGGCCGATCAAGAACGACCTAAACAAAGAACGTTCCGCCACGTCTCACAAGTTTTGAGGGTTATTACAGGTGATTATGTATTATGTGTATGTATTATGTATGTATGTATGTTATTATGTATATTGCTATAGTGACGGGTTGTCAGTCCATCGCCTAAATTGCAATACACTGAAACCCTCGAATCTCTTAGCTGGTTTTTACAGCATGCCCGGGAGGAGATGCAGCTGGCACATTCTATGTTTTTCTATCACTCCCAGTCCAGCATGAAATTTAAGCAATAGTCCAGAAATCTGTTGAAACCTTTTTAAAATCTTGATTTACTTACCGAATAACATATTTTATCGGTTGGTGTAAAATCATTGCAGGTTAAAATGATGTTTAAATGTTAAATAATATTTTACTAAATTAACAATATCTCTCTATGTCTATTGTTTTGTAAAGTAAACTTCTTATAATTATCTACGACTATATCTTTTAAATAAATTAAAATCAAATCGTCAGAACATTTAAGGATAAGTAATAATAAAAAAAAATTTGAATCCCATGCCGCAAGTATTATTTTCCATTGGCATGTCCTAAATTGAAATCTGCAGGAAGCGCAGCACTATTCATTGACATTGCAGTTCCCAAAATCTATGTGAGCCGTCAACACACGACGCCTGGACATTGACTGATAATGACAATAGTGAAACTAGCATCGATCTGTCGAATGAATATCGCATTGCATCACTAATTCCCGTGTAAGTTTCACTAATTCGTAGGTTAGTAATTGTTTAGGGATGCTTTTAATTGTGTTGTGTTTGTGTGGGCTGAATATTGTGTGGAGAGTAATTATTGGATCTAGTTTGATTAGCGGATTACACGTGCCTGGATATTTCATTTTATAATAATTACGGTTGAGTAAGTAACGCAGAACAATAAAATGTATTGTGTTTGTGATTATTTGTGTTTGTTCCAGGAGTAGGTATAAATAGTGAGAACTAAATATAAATATAATACATTCACGCAACTGCAGAATGATAGTTAAATAACGATACCGTACATAGGGTGATTCTTTAATCATAAAATTAAAAGTTGGGTGAAGTTTTATGACACGCTATTGAATTTTCAAAAGTATTTGGAATATTGATTGGAGTCGTTGTCTTTTGCGTAGGCCAGGACCGGAGATGGTAGGTCATAATAATTATCATATTTAAGTAAGAAGTATATTATTTATGGCTACTTATTGCCGATAATATAAAAGTAGTAAAGCGTGTTTGTTTGTCACTCGTCAACAAGATGGCCGCCTACAACTTTATCTTATCTCTACAGCTTGATGCCCGAAGTTTATACGACCATCAGCCTCATCCAAACTCCATTAGTTTCGGACTCATGCAGGGAGTGGATGCATGGGTAGCAGAGGCAAATAGTAAACTCTATTATTTTCAATTAGCTATTTACGTTTATTAGGGATGAAGGGAAAGGCAATTTGAATAAATTAACTAAGTAAAAACAATTTCCTAAATACTAGCATCATTTAATGGTTACCGTGCCGGAGGCCTATACTCTTGCACCATTAGTAAATTGAATCGACTAACTATCAACTTGAAAACGCGCTCTTTAAAATTAGGCTGATAGAGTTTATATTTCGGAGGTTGTTCACCCACGAAAACAACTATGACTCCGATGTGCTATTATGACTTAAAAAATTGCCTACTTGTCGTTACTGTTTTTACGATATTTTCATTGATTAAATTTTTTCCACATACTGTACACAAGCTTACTTTATAAGTAGGTATTTCTACCATCAAACTTTTTAACTAGGTCAGGTGTAAGTAAGTCATGGGGTTTATTTGCAAACTTGGAAATACATCCTCACGGAATACCTTTGTATAGGACTTTGGGCGGCGGGCCTCTAGGGCGTAGGCAGGGGGGAGGGGCTACGCGATGAGTGAGACAGAATAAGTGTTTGCTAATAGGATAAAGACGTGAGCAATAACGTGTAGAGAACAGAGCCTAATTTATACTAACAGTTTGGTGATAATTGTACGAACATAGAAATGCAAATACTAAGTATTTAATCAGTTTTTCTTCTTCTTCTTCATCTTCTTGAGTCAATGCAAAATTGGTAATCAAAGTTTCTACGCCCAATGAGTTTACTCAGAACAGAACGTGATTATTTCACAATAATTAATATACTTTATCGAAATTAATAATTCTTTATGATAAGAAAAACATAGTATATTTTCTTTGGCTAAAGTAAAATCTAATAGAAGTATACCAGAATTATAAGATAATAATAATGCATTTAACAATTTTTCGAAACTCAGACCCTTTTCGCCCATTGTCCTTTTATTGGATCCTTGTGGTGAACCACTTAGTTGCCCAGCCGCCCAAAGTCCTATACAAAGGTATTCCGTGAGGATGTATTTCCAAGTTTGCAAATAAACCCCATGACTTACTTACACCTGACCTAGTTAAAAAGTTTGATGGTAGAAATACCTACTTATAAAGTAAGCTTGTGTACAGTATGTGGAAAAAATTTAATCAATGAAAATATCGTAAAAACAGTAACGACAAGTAGGCAATTTTTTAAGTCATAATAGCACATCGGAGTCATAGTTGTTTTCGTGGGTGAACAACCTCCGAAATATAAACTCTATCAGCCTAATTTTAAAGAGCGCGTTTTCAAGTTGATAGTTAGTCGATTCAATTTACTAATGGTGCAAGAGTATAGGCCTCCGGCACGGTAACCATTAAATGATGCTAGTATTTAGGAAATTGTTTTTACTTAGTTAATTTATTCAAATTGCCTTTCCCTT
>JARACY010000815.1:0-74846 GCA_029255725.1 Scrobipalpa atriplicella | reverse complement strand
TTTAATATAGTAATCACTGTTTATAAACTCGTTTACGTTTACGGTTGGAGGTGGTCCTTGGCTGTAATGGGCTTTACACACACCAGTTTAGACGTCAGGGAAATATAACTCATCTCGGTTTTCCACCAAAATTAAAAGGTAAATAATATGGTATGGGTTTTTCGATAAAAACAGGCGAATTGAATAGAAAGATGTTGAATTAAAATGGAAATCAATATCTGTCTGTGTGAATTTATTTACGAAATTATTTTTTATTTCAATGGCCCATAATTATGTGTGGTATACCATACTCGTAGGTAAGCAAGTTGCAATAGCTACACCAAAACTGACTTTTGCATGCTCAGAATGGGAACTAGCGGGAACATTCTATCTTTAAATTTTCCTTACATCCTGTAAATGTATTGCTTCATTAACTAAACAACATAATACACTATAATTAACAGAATTCATCGTCAAATGTTAATTGGATAATGAACCGCCCTAGTTAGGCGCAGATATTACATTATGTAGGTAATAAATTGAATATATGCCTCAGTTAACTAAATTCCTAGAAAGCTTATCTACTTGTGTTTTAATATTTGATAGAATTAAACCGCGGAACACATGCATTAGCCCAATTGGATTGCATTCACTGTTTTATATAAATCATAGTTAAGTCACCCTCAAGTTACTTACTTCTAAGGTCTAGTCGGGAGTTTATTCTGAATCTTTTTTTATGTAGAACATCAAAACAAGGTTGACCCATCCTTTAATCCTTTTTTGCCTACGTCATTTAAAAAAATAATTTTAGCCTAGTAATTTATCTCTAAAGAACTCACCATCAGTTTTGAGGGTCATTTCCCTAATTGTGCATAGCTTACAGATATTGCTGCTGTACACTGACAGGTTGTAAGCCTCAGATCTCTGGTCTCTATACCAGAAAAAAAAAAATATAATAATCTACGCAGCTGGTACAATATTTTTTTTTTCCGCAGCAGGAGAATAACTATCTGTAGCACAGATCTGTAGTTTGTTTTTATCTAGCGTCGCCGCATCGCGTTTCAGGTTTCACCTTGCGAAAAAAAAAAAAAAAACAAGCTTCAGACTCAGAAGCCAGCGCTGTCTAGTCTGGGATTTAATTAAAATTATCCACCACGGCGCGCCGCCGGTTACCGAGCCGAGGTCTTTTAGATACAGTTTTCAGTGTTTTTTATATTCGGTTAGCTGGTATTAAGGTTTTGTGTAGTTTATACTTTGTTTGTTGTGTTTTGAAGTGAATACAGCTTTCTTCCATACTGGACTGGGAGCGATAGAAAAACATATATAAAATGTTCCAACTTCGTTTTCTTCTCGGGCGTTTTAGTGCATTGCAAATTAGGTGAAAGGCTGACAACCTATCATTATTATTACCATGTATTACACAGTTCGAGCTTTCTTAGATGGGATGACCCTCAAAACTTGTCTAAGACTGTTATACAGCTAGTAGCTGTAGTAGGACTTGTTTGTGATCATTAAAATAACCTTTTTTTACTATCTGTACAGAAGTGTTTAAATGGTTCGCATGTGTACTATAGGCTGTTAAAAGGACTATATGTGTTGTCTATTAACATCAATAGCAGTTTATTTGTCCACAAGTACTACTCTTATTTGCTGTAAGCTGAACATGAATGTGAATGTGATATTCTATTACACTTATCCCACAATTGTGAGTTTATTATTATTTATTTAGTTTGTTACAAAATTTGTATTTTAGGTAGTACTTGACTTAGTACCCTGGGTAGATGATTTAACGGCTATAATTATTATTGCGGATCCCTAAAATTTCAGATATTTTGAAAGGTGAACGATGATACACAATTGACCTGAATTACATCTTAAAGCTGTATGTAAGTTCACATTAGAATAAATTTATAGACATTGGCTCTGTAGTGGTGTAAATGTGGGCCTTCATATAGATAACAGCATTCTAACAGAACACATGTGAACCTATATAACGCTCACCGCATTAAATTGGAGTTATAATAGTTCCCATAGCCGTATTTCATTTCCACCATTTTGTTCTACTAACCTAAAATAAGAGTAGTACTTGTGGACAAATAAACTGCTATTGATGTTAATAGACAACACATATAGTCCTTTTAACAGCCTATAGTACACATGCGAACCATTTAAACACTTCTGTACAGATAGTAAAAAAAGGTTATTTTAATGATCACAAACAAGTCCTACTACAGCTACTAGCTGTATAACAGTCTTAGACAAGTTTTGAGGGTCATCCCATCTAAGAAAGCTCGAACTGTGTAATACATGGTAATAATAATGATAGGTTGTCAGCCTTTCACCTAATTTGCAATGCACTAAAACGCCCGAGAAGAAAACGAAGTTGGAACATTTTATATATGTTTTTCTATCGCTCCCAGTCCAGTATGGAAGAAAGCTGTATTCACTTCAAAACACAACAAACAAAGTATAAACTACACAAAACCTTAATACCAGCTAACCGAATTAAAACACTGAAAACTGTATCTAAAAGACCTCGGCTCGGTAACCGGCGGCGCGCCGTGGTGGATAATTTTAATTAAATCCCAGACTAGACAGCGCTGGCTTCTGAGTCTGAAGCTTGTTTTTTTTTTTTTTTTCGCAAGGTGAAACCTGAAACGCGATGCGGCGACGCTAGATAAAAACAAACTACAGATCTGTGCTACAGATAGTTATTCTCCTGCTGCGGAAAAAAAAAATATTGTACCAGCTGCGTAGATTATTATATTTTTTTTTTTCTGGTATAGAGACCAGAGATCTGAGGCTTACAACCTGTCAGTGTACAGCAGCAATATCTGTAAGCTATGCACAATTAGGGAAATGACCCTCAAAACTGATGGTGAGTTCTTTAGAGATAAATTACTAGGCTAAAATTATTTTTTTAAATGACGTAGGCAAAAAAGGATTAAAGGATGGGTCAACCTTGTTTTGATGTTCTACATAAAAAAAGATTCAGAATAAACTCCCGACTAGACCTTAGAAGTAAGTAACTTGAGGGTGACTTAACTATGATTTATATAAAACAGTGAATGCAATCCAATTGGGCTAATGCATGTGTTCCGCGGTTTAATTCTATCAAATATTAAAACACAAGTAGATAAGCTTTCTAGGAATTTAGTTAACTGAGGCATATATTCAATTTATTACCTACATAATGTAATATCTGCGCCTAACTAGGGCGGTTCATTATCCAATTAACATTTGACGATGAATTCTGTTAATTATAGTGTATTATGTTGTTTAGTTAATGAAGCAATACATTTACAGGATGTAAGGAAAATTTAAAGATAGAATGTTCCCGCTAGTTCCCATTCTGAGCATGCAAAAGTCAGTTTTGGTGTAGCTATTGCAACTTGCTTACCTACGAGTATGGTATACCACACATAATTATGGGCCATTGAAATAAAAAATAATTTCGTAAATAAATTCACACAGACAGATATTGATTTCCATTTTAATTCAACATCTTTCTATTCAATTCGCCTGTTTTTATCGAAAAACCCATACCATATTATTTACCTTTTAATTTTGGTGGAAAACCGAGATGAGTTATATTTCCCTGACGTCTAAACTGGTGTGTGTAAAGCCCATTACAGCCAAGGACCGCCTCCAACCGTAAACGTAAACGAGTTTATAAACAGTGATTACTATATTAAATTTACGAGTGCGACCGTGAAAGTTGCCGCAACCGTTAGGACGTGAAAGCATGCTGAAATATTCACTGACGACGTCTTTACTACCGTACCACGTCTTGGCTTATAACTTGTCGTTATGTGCTGGGACCACTACTACGTGGCTGTTCTAGACATTTTTTTTAACAATAATATTTAAATAAATAACAGTAAGGGACGAATGACGTGACGATGTACGAGAAATTTTGAAAGGAAAGGTTGCTCTGTCAACTAAAATAAACAACCTTCACAAAAATCCACAGATTTTTTATATTTTTAGATGTTAAATTTAAAAATAGAATCATCATCATCATCATCATCAGCCACAACAGTCCACTGCTGGACATGGGCCTCCCCAAATTTGGTGGTATATGCCATACTCACCACGCTTGGCAGGCGGGTTGGTGAGCGCAGTAGAAGTTTTCCATTCACAGGGAACGGAAACGCTGCTGCCCATTCCCTGGATTGATCCCTTAGTCGCCTTTTACGACACCCGCTGGAAGTTATGGGGTGATGCTATTTAAACCCAGCACCACACTGCGAAAATTGAATTAAATACTAAAAGAAAGATTGCCGTATTTGTCACTGCAGCTTGCTTGCGATCAAACTCCAATCGGAGTCAATAAATATGTGACAGGTACAAATGGTACAAATCTTGGACTCGAATCTCCATTTTCAGTTCGTTTGTGAAACAGTAGTAACGCCACCTCGTTTGTTATTGCTAAGTGTATTTTCTACTTAATGCGACCCATCCACGTGGTCTAGTTATTTTATTAGCTACACCTTTACGGACCTTAAGACAATTCCCCTTTAGGAGACGTACTAAATATTAAGGTCAGGTCGACGTAACCGGAACTCGACGTAGACGACATAACTCGAGTTTATTACTATTACCTACTTACCTTTCATTTCATGTTAAGACACTACGACCGAAACATTCGAGTTTATAAACTTTTCCCAACTAATAACTATTTATATTAGAAAGTACTTACAACATTTAAATAAGTGTCTTGATATAAAAAATATAGATACGAGTAAATGCTTTATTTATTACACAGAAAAGGCAGAACATAAGGAAAAATAACATAAAAAGAAACTGTAAAAAATATAGCCAGTTCTTTCAGACAACCTTAGCGCATAGGAATGCAAAATAGTAGGTACAAGTGGAAACGAATTATCTCATTCTAGCGCAAATTCCAATAAAATTCGAATATTATATTGAAGTTTTAAAAATTTGAACAATAAAAAAAAGAGCGTGTGTGTCGAGCACCCGTGTCAGAAGTGAAACTTCTTTGACATTTCTGACATCGTAACGGGACTAACGGGACAATCCAAAATCGCCCCCCCCCCCGTTTGCCCGTGACGCGACCTTGAAATTTTACTCTTAACGCGCCTAAAGAAGTATCACTTCAAAAATGCGTTTTTGTCGAGTGATTTTTCTATCAGTAATTTTTTACTCCCTGTAAATAATACTCTAGATGTAATTATTACTTATTTTATTTACCTATGTTTCCTTTTCCATAAGAAGTACCTACATTCTGTCTTTATGTTCCTCTTTATACTTTATACATTCCCGTGTGTGTGATCCGTAACAATTTATATTCTCAGTTTTGGAACGAGAGAAGTAGATTTCCATTCAAATTTAGCTCCAGTCCTCTAAAATTGAATTCATGAATACATTTCTGGGAATGCATCAGTCAATATCCAAACTACTCTGATGAACTAAGAGGAACGTAAGGCTCGTATTTATAAATCGATCTCAAGATTGGGAGCAATATTAAGTATGGATTTGGCAGGTCGTTTTGTACTGAAATGACATTTCTGATACGAACTTAAAGTCGCTGTCACTCTTGAGTGCTGATTATCAATACAGGCCTAACATAGGAACAGTCTTATTCGTACAAAATCATACTCAAATATGGTGCTAATCTCCAACGCAGTGAAAACTGGAAGTGAAATGTAAGAACCTTATTGAATCAATTAAAGTAAATTAATGAAATTTATAGAAAGAAAAAGTAATCATTCCCGATGGTGTAGTGGATAGGGTCACTGCCTCCGAATTTCATATGTTATAAGGTTTATTCGGCGCTTTTACGGTGAAGGAAAATACCGTGAGGAAAACTACACAAATCTATAAAGTTGTGTGTGAAGTCAACCAATCCGTACTGGGCCCATGTGGTCGACTGAGGCCTGGCCTGATTGCCCGATTCAGGGTACTTAGTGCCTCTCGGTAGGGACGTATATGAGCTGAAGATGATGAAAAATAAAAGCAAAATCATATAGGTAAAACAATATTCTTTAACTATAATAAAAGAAACACTGATCACCTTTATAATACTTATAATTAAGCGAAATACATACATACATACATACATAAAATCACGCCTTTATCCCTAATGGGGTAGGCAGAGCGAAACGACCTAAACAAAGGTCGTTCCGCCACGTCTGACATGTTTTGAGGGATATTATATTACAGATGATTATGTATATTGCTATAGTGACGGATTGTCAGCCCATCGCCTAAAGGATATGCAGCTGGCACATTCTATGTTTTTCTTTCACTCCTAATCCAGCATGGAAGAATGAAATGGATTAAACGAAATGAATGTTAAAAAAATAACAAAGGTCATTCGTTATTATGAAATCTCATATTACCTATATTGTTTAGCAAAAATGTAGTGAAATGTAGAGTTGAAGTGAACAAGTATTACTTGTTGGTAATATCTTCTTTCTTTAAAAGGCTTTCTTTTTTTACCCAAGGCTTGTTACACTAAAAGGAACTAAGTTATAATGTAAACTGTAAGTTCGCCGTTGTCATACTCGTGCGGTGAATTTTATTAAAAAAAAGCGGCAAAGCGCGAGTCGAACTTTATCGTGCTGAGTTCCTCCGATGAGTAAGAACGCCATTGATATAGATTCGAATGATCTTGACTGAAATGGTCAGCTGCTATTGCTTAACCTGAGAGAACAAAAAGGGACGGCAACAATTTTGGTTACGATCTAGTTAAGCCATGCTCTCCATGAATCGATAGCAGTACGGCCTCAAGTCTGGATTAGCTCTCTCCATGTAATGGTCATATTCATGCATGTAAGTACGACTCGGTCACCGTCGACCTAGACTTAATTTTCTTGTAGGTAACACACTAAAAAAAGTGTGAACACACTAAAAGAAAATTAAGTTTAATAAAAGCCAGCATTTAACCACCCTCTCTTTGTCAATTAATATTTCTATTTCAAGGTGAGGAATTCCTTTTTGTTTTCTCTTTCGAATTCTCTCTGTTACGTCGAATTTTGTAACTTCGCAGGCTCTACCTAAAAGATCTTTAAGGTCAACACTTTATCGTGCAACAAAAATAAGTGTTTTACTTTGAACCTTCAACTAGGGTCCCCTAAAAACATAAACCTCGCCTATCTAGGAATAGCGCGTTTATCTCGGTATTATGAAGGAAGTTGTGAGCCTCTAAACCTTTATAAATACGCTTAAACCGCTTTAGCAGGTGTGTTGGAAAAGAAAATGGATAAACTGAGAAAAAAACGTTCCTAAGTATTACATAATATAAACCTAAATGTAATGAATTGCTACCATTGACAAAAGTACGATGTGGTGGCGATAAAAGGTTGTATTTTTTTAAATTTTCGACATTTGTTCCTTTAGGAAAGTTTATCATTATTAGCAGCAGTTTTATTAGTCAACTATTTACGCGTTACACGGCACGTTAAGCCGTCGGTCCCGGTCACTGTCTTGACAGAGGTCGTTACATTAACCATGTCAGAGGCCTAATTAGCTGTGCTATTAGGCGGTTTAAAACACCGACACCAAGGTTCATTGGGTCGCTGGACTCCAAAACCCACTCGATAAGAAAGTCTTCTTCGTTGCAACTTATCTCGAATATTGGTGAGAATATTTATTACACATTGTTCATTCTTGGATAATTTATAGCAAAACTTGCTCCGAATAAATCGGAAGTTCAAAACGTTTGCGAGGTATTGTAAGAAACTTTTGTTATTCTTGGGAAATCTATTAACAAAATATCGTAACAATAAACGTTCAGATATGTAGAAACGTATCTTATTATAAGCTACAGAAACTTAGTCGATTTCATCTAAAAATCTATGGCTCTAAACTAAGACCCCAATGTAGTACAAACTATTACCTAGATTTGATTTTGTTCTAAACTCGATAGACCAAAATCGAATCGAAATTATGTCTGAAACCGGAAGTAAATTGAAACCTTTTATGAGCACAGGACGTGGTAATTGCTACGGGCCTCTACGCCGTAGTAAATGCTACGAGTTTCTACGCCGTAGTTACAAAATTGAAGGGCTTTTCAGAACCTGAGCTTTAACACAGTTTGTCAATCAAAAAAAAAAGAGCTTGTGTGCCGAGCACCCGTGTCAGAAGTGAAACTTCTTTGACATTTCTGACATCGAAACGGGACAATACAAAATCGTGACACGACCTTGAAATTTTACTCTCAAAACTTTTACGCCTAAAGATATTTAACAGCCCTCGTAGCATGCGGCCGCGATAAGGCCGTGATAGCCGTTTTAACACATTTTATCGCATCTATCTGTCAAATTGTATGGAAGTTTGACAGATAGATGCGATATATTCGTTATCGTGCGACGGCATGCTACAGGGGCAGCTCTAAAAATTATCAAATTTCATTAAACTCTGGTAGTCAACACAGATTCAACTGAGATGGCAAAGTTCTTGGGGAAGAGGATACTCAATGGGTACAACCAGTAACGACTTGGGTAATATTGCAGACTCTCCCAGTCAGTTCTAAATAGTGGACTAGTGTCCGTAGAAGTAACTTACTAATGTAACTAGTTCGTAGAGACAATGGTGTTAATTCAGGACGCACTATTACTAATTCTAATTCTTAGTAGCGCTGTCACTTTCTTAAATTTGACATAAGAACAGGATAGCAAACAAACACGTGACTTTGACATTCTTAATTTGACGTACGGCGCTTTAAATAAGGAATGACCATAGAGCGTGCTCACTAATTTTAATTAATTTAAGCAGTCTTATGTCAGATAAGAAATGTCAAACTCACGTATTTGTTTGCTATCCTGTTCTTATGTCAAAGTTAAGAAAGTGACAGCGCTACTAAGAATTAGAATTAGTAACTGGACGGCGTGAATTGAGGCCAGATTCCGTTTTGTATCTTGTAAAGCTATACAACGTGTAACATAAAGGGTATATGCATCGAGAAATGTGTGAATCTACCCATGAAACTGAACAACTTTCCCTAAGAAACATAGGTCGATAAACGAATAAAAAATCGTGACCTTTCATACTAAATGCATCAGCTGATAGCGTATTTAGTATGGGGAGTCAATTTTTTTTTTTCGCATTTCGACCTATGTTCCTTAGGGAAAGTTGTTCAGTATCATGGGTAGATTCACACATTTCTCAATGCATATACCCTTTCTGTTACACGTTGTATAGGGTGCTTTACTTATAATGTTATGAATTATCTTCCAGGATCTAACATGTCCCTTACACCCCGTCGAGTTTCATCCAGATTTGTCCAGTGGTTGAAGCGTGCTTGAGTAACAAACATCCACACATCCAATCTTTCGCATTTATAATATTAGTAGGATAAAGAAATAAGGTGAAAGCATGAAGCGAAAAAATAGTTTTATTAAAATGAACTACGAAATGAACCCTGTCTAAACCTGTCTCACATAATCTATTTAATCTGAGCTGAGCTTCTCTCGTTATTATAACTTGTGGAGATTATTTGAAAAGTTCCGCCATCGGCATGCGCCTTTCATAAACAGCTCATTATTAAACTTGTAATTGAAGTAAGGTAGGTAAATAACATGAGTAGTTATGGGAATGGTGCGTCTTCACTGCGACCATTTGGCTGTAATGACTTATAGTATATATAATTATATGGACGCCAAATCCTCGTTTCAATGCTCGCAGTGAGGACGCAGCTGTCCTTTATCATATTTATTTTTACAGTACATAATTGTTATTCTTATATTCATTTTGAATTATAAGCATAAAAATAGCATTAATAAAGTAATTAGTGTAGCACGCCGCAAAGTTGCCAAAACAATTTTAATTGTTAGGTACTGATAAAATGAAAAAAATATAGACCAATTTCAATGTTTCTACACAATTGGAAGATTCCTTTTCTTAGGCTCATATTTATAAATCGATCTCAAGATTGAGAGCAATATTAAGTATAGATTTGACAGTCCGTTTTGTACTGAAATGACATTTGTGATACGAAGTCAAACTCGCTGTCAGTCTCAAGAGCTGATTATAATTACGGGCCTTAGAAGTTAAGTAGGTAAATAAACCTCTTTTTACTCCTTATGAGAGGATTTGTAAGTGGTCCGAAAATTTAGCACCTAATGAAGCTAGTATCATCATCATTTTAAGAGCTTTGCTCTTGTCGGTGGGGTAATCGCCAACTTTCTCTGGATTAAGGACTCCAAAAATACTGATCCCATTTTAGAAGTGAAACTTATTTAGGCGCGTTGAGAGTAAAATTTCAAGGTCGCGTCATGGATAAACCCGGATTTGGATTGTCCCGTTACGATGTTAGAAATGTCATAGAAGTTGCACTTCTGACATGGGTAGGTACTCGCCCAAGTAGCATTTTACTCCATTTAAGAGTACACATTTAGTTCACAGGTGTACTTAAAGCATTATTACAGTTCACTCGTGATGTATAAGCTGCATTATTGCGATTAATAACACCTATACCTGTCTAAGGGACTTATAGGAGTATAGAGTTATACTTTTATACGATTGTTGGTGTTATAATACTCTAACAACTATCCTTTAGTCAGCCGTCTGACTAAGAGCATTATAGGAAGGTAGAGATACGGCAACAGCTGTTTAACGGCCTACTTATACGATGTTATAGAGCTAGCATTTTAATAGAACACACGTGGTCATTTATAAAGCCAAAGGCTGTTATGTTTATTTGTTTAAGACTGTTATACAGCTAGTAGCTGTAGTAGGACTTGTTTGTGATCATTAAAATAACCTTTTTTTACTATCTGTACAGAAGTGTTTAAATGGTTCGCATGTGTACTATAGGCTGTTAAAAGGACTATATGTGTTGTCTATTAACATCAATAGCAGTTTATTTGTCCACAAGTACTACTCTTATTTGCTGTAAGCTGAACATGAATGTGAATGTGATATTCTATTACACTTATCCCACAATTGTGAGTTTATTATTATTTATTTAGTTTGTTACAAAATTTGTATTTTAGGTAGTACTTGACTTAGTACCCTGGGTAGATGATTTAACGGCTATAATTATTATTGCGGATCCCTAAAATTTCAGATATTTTGAAAGGTGAACGATGATACACAATTGACCTGAATTACATCTTAAAGCTGTATGTAAGTTCACATTAGAATAAATTTATAGACATTGGCTCTGTAGTGGTGTAAATGTGGGCCTTCATATAGATAACAGCATTCTAACAGAACACATGTGAACCTATATAACGCTCACCGCATTAAATTGGAGTTATAATAGTTCCCATAGCCGTATTTCATTTCCACCATTTTGTTCTACTAACCTAAAATATTTACCAAATGAATCTCCAAAATTATCATGCAGATTTATCACAAAATACGCAGATAGAGCGATTGAGTTTTCGTTTCATGTTATAATTAATTACCGTAGTATAATTATAATGCCAATATAATATCAAAAACTGAAAATTGTAGATTTCCTCTCAGTCAGTTTTAAATATTTTTAAATGAATATCGCGTTTTTACAGAGGCGCGTGAATATTTTAGCTGTAAATATGTATATATTTCACGATAAAGTTGCATTCCCATGGCATTAACATGATTAAAGTATTTAAAACATGTAAGTTAACGCGTGTTATCATAAATTTTTATCCAATTGATATTCGCCGGAGTTATGTTTCTGATGGCACACTCAAAACCAAACTAATGAGGAATAATTAATAAAATAAAGAAATAATTTAGGACACACGTGAATTTTAAGTAGCACTGGAGTACTTTTGTCGGATTTTATAACGGTGAAGGCTGTGTATTTAGCCACTTGTTACTCTTTATTACACTCATGTACGTTGTATAGTTCATACTGCGTCCCATATAGTGCCGTAAGTCAGCCTTAAGTCCAATGTTACTACTTAAACTGCCATTATAATGCTACTATACTGCTAATGTACAGCCATAGTGAACTTAAGGCTGTCTAATTTGTGCCCAAACTGGTTTTATAAGAGCATTATAGCAAGCTATACAGCTCTTATACAGCTGACTTACACAGCTTGTGGAGTACATGTGAACGACTAAACATCTTATATAGAACCCCGAATGCTACTTGGGCGGTACACACGCTCTTTTTTTTTAAATCGCCTACTTATAGAAAACCAAAGAGTGCTACAGGTAAAAACTCTCTTTTCATCCCATTTTCCTTCCTATTGTCTTGTAATATTTCAAACTAGTAAAGTTTATATTTGTTTCTATTTCCGCTGGGAGTTTGTTTTCCTTGGCGTTAGTGAGTGTTCGGAAACAAAACAAAACTAAAGTAGTTCTTTTATTTATTTATGTGTAGGGTATTGAGGGTGACAGCTTCTATTTTGTCTGTAAAAACGAAAGCAATGGGAAGGGGCAAGCATAAGGCAACACTATGTATCATTCAAGTTAACCCAAGAATAACAGCATGAAATAGGTAGCTTAGGTTTAATAGTTTTTGAATTTGAAAACATATAAATTTTTTTTTCTCATGTTAAGTACATATAGCTGCGCTGCGCAGACGCAAATTTCTATACAAAATAGTGCGCCTACGCCTCGTCGGTCGCCGCCTCGCCTCTTCCTTTATGTTAGTGTCTAAAAAAGCGGATGAATTTTTATTTAAGCTGGAGGTATGATTTATTTGAATTTATTTGTTTAATTTTCTAACAAATAATTAATAATAAATCAATCTCACTTCTACAAGTATCAGCATTTGTAAGTGGTCAGAATTTCACTTGGACCAAACGCTAAATGCTCACAAATAAAGGATCGACCGTAACGAGAAAGTATCGTTTTCATTCAGGAGTTGATAGTAGGATTCAAAAGAAAAATAGGCCTATTTATAACTAAAGCTTTCTCTAACTATAATATATTTTATCTCCTACCCCCTTCTTATATCCAGAGCAGTCAAAGTCGGTTGGAATCAAGATAAAATATCAACACTAGGTAACAACAAGAAATTCTTAGATTTATATATTTTACTACCTAGGTACTCCTTTATTTTAATTAACTATTCGTAGGTTCTTGAAAATGTTCTATTTGACAGGATTAAAATTGAGACTTATTTTATTTGAATCGTATGCTAACCGAATCATCACAAATGCATCACTAGTTTAAAACGCTATGCTCGTACAATTTTACACCTAAGAACCAACTTCTTTTCCGCTTTATAAAAAGCTTGTAAGGTTTGGAAGCAGGCTAAACAGCTCCGGACTTCAAACATTTTCTATATCGTTATAACTAATCTCATTAAAACTTCTAATTAACGAAAAACCTTGCAAGAACCTTACGCTGTAAGAACTTAGTCTTTTCCGCTCGAAATTTAACATACATAACAATGTACGCAAACAGCTACTTAAATTTGATGTTTTTCCTTTGATCTTCCCAAAAATAAGTTTTTATTTATCCTAGAACCCTTGAACTGGTATCAAAAATTTACAACAAATATGAATCAAATACACTTTTTAATCACACATGTTGTAATGTGGTTGTAACTTGTGAAGGCTGACCATGCGTTACGATAAAAACGGGACATATTCATTATCGTCCAATTTGACGTATTGTTGGGCCATTAGGCCGCAGGAACACGATATTGAGAAACACATTTATCATCCCAGTAGGGTGGCCACAAAATTATTGTTTTGCGGGAAATTTTCCTGGTAAGAAAGAAAAGTAACGCGATCCCAATTATTGTGTTACCGTTGGGATAATATCGTTTGTGGTGCCGCGTTACTGATAGAAATGTTAATTGCCTTGTATGTCTCAGATATAATGGAAAGAACAATAAAATTGATTGTAACTGGAGATTCAGATATTTCATCCAAGTCCGCTCCACGCTCAAGGTTAAAAAAAAAAGTTATTTGTGACCTTGACATGAATCTGGCTATAAATGTTCAAATACCTTTAGAAAGACTATGTTAAATTTTTTCCATTCATTCCTATCACAGACGGACGGACAAACAGAGAGGGCACTCACTATCTCAAGGAAAGTAATTCTGAAAAGAAGTAATATTTTTTATATTTCGATAAATTATCGCTTCGTGTGTTACCTCAAAGTACGTCTCACCACGTGCGCCCTAATAAGTCTCTCCATAAATTACCCAAAAATCAATTTACCAAAGTAAATACCCGACTCGAAAACTCGTAAATCGTTCCTTAATAATGGCAGTCGGAGTTGGCAAGTTTTTCTATTAATTTGAAACAATCCTGCGACTCCAATCCAGAATACGGAAGACTAGTCGTGTTGAACCTAATTGACTTCTTTTTTGAAATAATAGGTGTAATTAAATCACGGTGTGGCGAATTACGATAAAAATCATAATTGCTAAAACCCATGATACTAAATACTGTCAATAAATTAGAAAAATAAATATTTATTTCGTAATATATATATATTTTTTGTGGACTAAAAGTTATTCTTTCTTTTTAGAAACGGTGAGTACTGGGATCCGGCCTTTGATGACGTCATTTTATTCGCTCATTAATTCGTAAAAACAGAACTCACAGACGGCGGCCATATTGCGTTACGTCACAGCTCCGTGACGTCACGCAGCCGTCTAATTACCAACATTTCAAGTTTAATGAGCTTACAGAACCCTCGCATTATCTTCACAAGAAATCTCTGTACTAACTTTTATGAGATACATTTGAGGAGACCTATTACAAGGTTAAATTGTTATTGCAAATGTTGAGAAGGCAATAAAGTAATAAAGTAAATAATAAAGTATATAATAATTATATTGTTAAAACAGAAAATCAGATGAACAATGTAATGTAAATACACTGTTGGTGTTGAATACTAATTTTAATAATCGTTGAGTCAATTTTAATTTTTTTTTCTTTCCACTTGTTTCAGTAACTTAATACGCGCCTTAAAACTTTAACACTGTCTTAACCATGGGCTGACACACAACAAGTTAGTGCATTTTTTTCAGTATGGCACCTCAAAACATTACCTACACTCATATTGTGCCACACATTTTCTTTCGTTTTTTCCTTTTAGAAAACGAACAACGCAGCGACCATACAAAGAAGTCGTCCAGGTATGAACAGCGCATTTTCTTTGTTTCCTTCGCCTTTGAAAAAGAAAAATACATTTTTCAAGGTAAAACTTGCGATGGAGTAGTCAATGTTAACTGTAGAGACTGAGAGCAAAGAAACTTTAGCTTGGAAAGTTGTACAAAAGCAAAAGAAAGTAAATAATAAATCTGAACACGGATGAGGTAAAATTTTCATAGAACTTCAGATAACTTGGCTTTTTTTTTAAGTTAGTTTAAGCCTGGATCCGAGCCATAGATACGCACATTCGTTTGAAGATAAGTATACGAATATCGCCCGAAATGTCATTGAAATATTGTTTATATCAGCGCGCTATGAAGTGTTTCATTGCAAGTTTACAGCATATTTGTATTTATCATCGGTACTGGATCTCATTTAATAAAATTTAGTTACAGATTATAATAATTATAGAAAAAATAAAGAAGTTACTTTAAAAATTGAACTTACGACCTCCAGATCGAAAGTTTAATGCACATACTACTACGCCTACCTACACAGTCCTAACCATAATGAGAACACTAATAAGCCACGTGATTCATCTTTCCCTTTGACTCAATGTGCAGCGAGTAATGTGTATAGAAGCAGAGCGTTTGTTTGTTCAATCAAGATGAGCTCTTTGAACACGATATGAAGTGTTTCATTGCATGTATGAAGTATGTTCGTATTATAGCATCATATTAGGATCTTGTTCAGTTAAATTATAATAATTTTGAAGATTACTTCCATTCTGGCCATAAAAAACATAGAATGTACAACTGCTTGTCGTCCCGGAAATAGTATAGAAATTAAGAGAGGGATCTAACTTCGAAGGTCTACAAGAAAAGGCCGAAAAAATAATCTACCTACGATCGTCTGTAAAAGGATGGTTGAAAAGAGAAAGTAGTCCTAGTCAGTCTGGCTATAGATTCTAATACAAAAATTTAGAGATGCACACATGCACAGACTAATATTACCGGACAGTGTACCAAAAATTTAAAGGGTTTGCTCAGTCAACGAAATTGAACACTATCATCAGGAAATTCTTTCAGGAAATAAAGAAAAAAAAATACTTTCCCATACCAAATTACCACTTCGATCAGACAATTTAAGTTTTCAGTCCGCCTTTAACACCTGGAAATATAATTACTTATAGCCACTAAAATTCTAATACACAAAGTTCCTCGCTATTTTTCACAAAGCTGTGGCATTTACAAAAATATTCTCGTTTATTTTGGTAATCCTATGTTATTGGTTGAATATCGGGATAAGCACTAAACCACCTGAACTGAATATCGACAGTAAAGCCTGGGCTTATATGAAGATAATCGTCGATATTACCTCTGTTATTTTTAGGAAGCGTTATAGTGTATTCTCTTATTTTCTTGCTAGATTTAGAGGGATCAAAAATATGGAATGCTAAGTAGCTAGTAAATTAAAGTCTATTAGTTATTCGGAATGTGGCTATGATTATCATTTCTAATTATAATATACAAAACTATTGTGTTAATATTATTGTGTTAATACTGTACCTGGCTAATACTGTAAAAACTATACTCCATTCGTTTTTAAACGACTCCAAAACAAAGGAGGAGGTTCTCAATTCGGTTGAATGTTTTATAATTTTTTAAGAAATAATTTTTGCCATACTAAATGACTGTTTTAGTATGGTTTTTTTTTTAAACGAATGGAGTATAATTTTAGTGTAGAGACCACGGGTTGACAACCCCATATTACAAATTTCTATCAATATCATTCTCTCAGCGGCGAAATGGTTTATTTTGCTAAGCTACATGCCTCATCTGCAGTATAATATTTACTAAGTTCCTTACACCAGCAGGATTCCGGTAACATATTATGAGCCGTGTAAATTTCCAGATGTTGCAGGTGTTCATAGAAGACACTGGCTATTTATCTTACAGTTGAAATTCTGCAGCTTTCCGCGATGGCATTCTCCACATACATTTCAGCAAGTAAGTAGGTACCTACCTATACTAGAACTACACTATAGACCAGTGTAGACTTAAACTTAGGTACTCCTAGGTATTACATATTTATCTACGGGGTATAAGGGACAGCTTACTGCAAACTGATAGGGGTTGCTAAGTCAATGAAACTGAACAACTATTACAAACATTTTTTTTCAGGAAATAAAAAAGGCGAAAATTGTTCAGTTACGTTGATTGAGCAACCTCGACCAGTTTGCGGGAAGCTGTCCTTAACACCCGGTATAAGTCCTAGGTATTACTTGGTGTGCTTATGTCCACTGTCCAGATTAGGTCCAGCTGGTCCAGTCCAGTAGTGGATGTCTCATTGTTAATAATGAGCTTGCACGTCATATCCTAGAACTGCTTCGGTTCTATTTTATGATGTCATCGAAACAGATGTTATTTTGTTAATTTTATCTTTTGACCACGGAAATTTGACCATATTTTATTTGAGATTATCTTATTTATAAGCTTCTTCTTCTTCCTATCGTGTCACGACGATTAAAATTTTCTCAGCCCAAAAAGTTGCTAAGCTAATCTAACATCACAGTTCATGCAAGATTAGATAAGATTAGATACCAACACAAGGGCCAAAAATCCTTGTCACAACCCCAACTATCCAAGCATTATAATTAAGTTAAGGAACTGCTGAAGTGAGGACGCGATATCATAATTTTGTCACGAAAACTTGCTTATAACACCGGCGATGGAAACACAAGGTAAATCATTTGACCGTGCATCATCACCATCTTCCTAGCCTTTTAACCGAATTTCTCGGGGTCGGCTACCTAATCTAGGGGATTGAACGAGGATACTGGTTTTCACACAGAGCGACTGCCATCTGACCTCCGCAATCCAGAAGGGAACCAGATCCAATCAAATTATTTGAGCGTGCATGAAACATGCAATAATCTTTTTTCTACGAAAATGTTTCACAGTTCCTTTTAAGTGAAGTCGGAAGACATTTAGTAGATTATGTCCTGCCAATTTTTTGGTTTTCTATTTTATGTATGAAACTGAATGAGTCCTTTCAAGGAACTAGAAAAAGAACTACTGGGAACAAAGGACTCATTAAGCCTCATACTGAAAATAGGGAACCAAAAAATTTCAGGACATAATCTAGATACAAAAAAGTCCACATTAGACCACAGCCCTGTGGTCTACTCCACAGAAGAGTAAATGGAGCTAGCGCTTTCTCTAATCAGTGGTCTACTCTATCTCAGTGCTCTACCTATGTTTTCATATATCTGGTAAGTATGATGATTAAATTTCCAGGTCATGTATCTTATCTGGTATGATGATAAAAGCTTATGGAACATTTTCCACAGCTTATCGACTATTAGACTTTAATAATGCAAGTAATAGTTTGCTTAATGTGTTATGAAAATCTATGATTTCATGAGTCTTTGGGGTTTCATTTCCAGGGTGGAACAGGAACAGCATCTCGCGCAAACTGATAAACGACGGTAACTTCCGGTCTAGGCTGAAGTGTGGGTTGGGCTGAGGGGTGAGTAGATCAAATGAAAAAAAATGTTGTTTGGAAAAGCCTTGAGTTTGATTTTGTATAATTATGACCTTTCCTGTGTGTCTGTGTGTTCGCGTGTGTATTTGTGCGTGCGTGCGTGCGTGTGTGCGTGCGTCCGTGTGTGCGTGGTAGCCGTATGATTGCCTGCCTGAGAGCTTTCCCTTAACACGTACACGTTAAATAATGCTCCCCTGTAACCGAGCTGACGTTCAATCCTTCATGCCCCCGCCGCGATTGTTATTAATCGATTTTTCTCGAAATAATATAGTAATAACCTAGTTTGATCGTGGAAAATGGGAGAGTTTCTCACAATGATTCAAGTGTCTCGCTAGATGGCGCTATGCCTTTGTGATGAAAATTAAGATATTTAATTTTTGAATGAAATTCGGCAACAATTTTTTTCTGTTTAGTTTAATATCTATAAAATACAACAATTTTTCAGGATTTTTCGTGAAACACAAAGCCTAGCTGATGCGTCACCATTTTGTACGCCAAATTGGCGTGCTGTTCGACAAAAATAAAACAATCGTTCTGTGTGATTCATGAAATTCATGCATTCTAGTCAGGTTTTGTTTGATTTAAAAATATATTTTGGATTCAATCTTTGTCCTATAAAATCCGGCACACATTCATGTAACTTAGGCGCTAGGATGCGGCCAGACCGACTAAACTTAATTTAACCTAGGTTTAGTCTAATTAGTTTTCCACCCTGCGGTTCCATCCGAATTAATGCCAGGAGTAACTATAATAAGTATATATCCAATTATGGGGAAAAGGCAAGCAGTGCTATCTATTTAATTTGAGGTGTTTTCCTATGGCAATTAAGATATTTTACTGCGGTAGCTTATGTTATGAGTGTATTCCAAGTAGCTCTAAGTAACGTATCTGAATAATTTACTTCGTTATCTAAAAGAAGTACGATTATAAACTTTCACATTTAGAATATTAGAAAGAAAAATTAAGAAATTCAAGCAATTTTTTACCTACCTATAACGACCCTCTGAAACAATCTCGTAAAACCTCCCCCGAAATGTTTATTCACCCTGTTAACCAGTTTTACAGCTACATGAAAGATTAAACAGCATTGTATAGACGTCTTCTTGTTACCTGTCGACAATCCCGTTAAAAATTTATACCAGTTTAGTATTTACGCAAACAACTCCCGGGAAACATACCCATTCCCCATCTTCTTATATTTTCTGAATACACCCGACCATTTATTTATAGAAGAAAATATTCATTCAACGGGTCGTTTTGTGCTTTGACTCGAACTAAATGTCCCGTCGTGCACTGTGATAAATACGTAGTCAAGTCAGTCACCACAATTCATGTTTACCTATCGAATTAGGGTTGGTTCGTGGTTGGACCACATCAGCGCGCGGAATCACATGTGTTTCATCTGTGATACAGCGGCAGTTTTAGGTGGCGAAAGGATGTGACAGCAGCGTACTGTCGCGTGCACCAGCTTTCCACCGACTTCCTCCATGTAATAGCACTTTGTCTTTGTCTATGCTGCGATCGCCTCATCCATTCCGCTGCATGCATATGCGCTCCTGCTCTCTTTCTCGCTCTAGTAAATGAGGAGGACCTCTTCAAAGTCACAGCCAATTAACGCCATTAGAGTATTGGAGTTTTTTAAATTGAGCTTGCCTCGACACGAAAAGAAATAGAATGACGACGGTTCCAAGTGACAGAAAAGGAAAGCAACAAATATTCCGCGCCCGCGCGCAAAAATGTGTTTCAACCCTTTCCATACATTTTGTCTGCACTGCACCTCCCAGCAACGGTCGGGGTCAGTAAACAACGCTAACGATAATTTCCATGATTCCATGATTTCCATGCGCTTGCCTAACTAACTAATGCAGGCGCGAATCGCAAACGGAATGAAAAACTACATCATCCGGAATAATGCTGCCAACTACAAAGCTTCACTGTAATGAAGGCAAAAACTTGTTAGAGATTTCTGAATGAAAGATGATGGTCAAGGAAAATCTTTAACCGTATAGTGGTAGGTTCAAAATCTCCCCTCGTTTTAGAACAACAGTCAGCGCCATCTATTCATAATAAACAGAGAGTAAAAAAAATTTGGTGACCATACTTTAGGCTGTGATTCTACCCATGAAGCTAAACACTGATTAGAGAAAGTCGCTGCCGTCCATTTACTCTTCTGTGAAGCTAAACAACTTTCGGTCGAAATATGAAAAAAAAAATTGGTTCACACTTTGAAGTTCTAATTTATTTACAGCCAGTACAGTAGTATTGCAAAATGTTTAATTTGAATTTCAAGAAAATTCCTTTGAGTAACTTTTCTTACAACCAACATCAAGAAGTTAGTAACTAAGAACTTTAGGCCCGTATTTATAATCTGCTCTCAAGAGTGACAGCGAGTTTGAGTTTGAATCAGAAATGTCATTTCAGTACAAAACGGCCTGTCAAATCCACACTCAATAGCGCTCTCAAACTTGAGATCGCTTTATAAAATACGAGCCTTAGTCACTTATAGCTAGAAGCGGATTTAGCAAACCCAACTATCCCAGAATGTTCTAGATTAGGTACGACGTACGCCAACAAATTTACTTAGCGTGTGTCAGACTAATCAACTGTGGAATTCTGGCTGCTTAAAGCTGAACTAAGCTAGTTTACATGCTAAATTAGAAATAGGGATTATGGTGGTTAAAATCTAGGTTGATATAGGAGCGGCTTGGGCTTAATTAATATAGGAGTGCTTAGACGCACGAAACTAGCTGAGTAATGATGTCGATCCAGGCTGACATGTTTCTAAACCTATTATTATGATAATTATTAATAAAAACATATCACCTGTATAATAACCCTCAAAACTTGTCAGACGTGGCGGAATTACCTTTATTTAGGTCGTTTTTGCTCTGCCTACCCCAATAGGGATAAAGGCGTGATTTTATGTATGTATGTATGTTATTAATAAAAACAAATTTTGTGTCTGTGTGCGTGGTTACGGCTAATCCCGTTAGATAGATTCGCATTTTGTCCCGTTTCATGATTTGACTGCCTAAAAATTACCTCCCTGCTAAACTAAGGATGCATTTTCAATGGATACAGGAAGGTTCTATCAGCTCAGCATCACAGTTCAATGCGTTTGTGAGCCCCGATGCACAATGTCAGCGACGATGATGTATCTAGGTCGACAAGTAAAAATTTATGTTGCTTTTATTGTTAGGTACAGATCTATTTCTCATGCAAGAAGTGTAGTAAAGAAAATAATGAGAAGGTACTCTCTCTGAGTATAAGGGACGCTGAACACTACGAACTTTCAACAAAGAAATCCCTATAGAAAACATTTATTTTTTACTAGCTTTTCCCGTGGAAAAGAAGATTTTCCCGCGGTTAAAAATAGCCCCAGAGCGCCAAGTTTCATCCAGTGGTTGAGCAATCATCTAAACATTCAAACGTTCGCATTTACTCATAAGAGTTTGCTAGGAGTTATGTGTTTTTGTAATAAAAACTACGACTATTCAATAAGCTACCGAGTCTGTCAATATTATTAGATACCAATTATTAACAGACAAAATACGCTAAAGTAATATCCAACCAATTTTCTATAACAAAACCAATTTCACTTATCATAACTCGATTCAATGAGTTTGTATCAAGTATTGTTTCTTTAATAAATAAATGGAAAACGATTTTGTTCCAAAGCAATTTGGAATTAAATTACATCCATGGTATTGTTAAGTTAAACTTCCCCCTTATAATTACATTTAACTAGGTTATCATCAACATTGTTCGTTATTGGCGGCGATTTTGTTGTAGACCGAACTTAATTTATTTTAGTTTGGCTGTCCTAAAATTTTATTAAAATAGAGACAGAAATAAAACAGCTTATAATTCTGTCAAAGTGACGCTACTCGCCTTAAATAAGATGGCATGTTATGGTCTTATTTTAAGCGTTATACGTCACCTTGACAGAATTATAATTAGCTGCTGTATTTCTGTCTCTATTTTATTTAAACTTAAGAAAGTGACAGGACCAAACTAAAATAAGTTAAGTTGTGTCTACAACAGAATCGACGCCATTGTTAGTTACTGAAAAGGCCATTGCTAAATATACAACGTGTAACAAAAAGGGTATATGCATCGAGAAAGGTGTGAATCTACCCATGAAACTGAACAACTTTCCCTAAGAAACATAGGTGGAAAAACGAAAAAAAAAATTACCTTCCATACAAAATGCATCAGCTGATAGCGCATTTAGTATGGGAAGTAAATTATTTTAACTGGCTTCTCTTAGAAAAAATTATGTCCTAAGTAAATATTGTATCACGCTTTTGAAAAATGTGCCCCGCGTCGCGTCGCTTCTCGGTGTGACCCTCAGGCTGAATACGGCACGTTTGGCTTGGTTTTACCCACACGCATGGAACATAATGTCCCGTTTTTGTCCCTCATTGCAGTTTAATGAGGGTAGGCCATTTTGTCCCCCATACTTGATTTTACACAGATATCATGGAGAACAATGGCAGACGATTTGAATTTAAGCAGCGCTAACGTATTATTTAAAAAACAGTAGGTGTAAGAAAATATCATCTATTGCCGCAACTGAAAAAAAAATTAGGATAAATTATTTTGTCTCTTAAAAAAATATTATGTAATTATCTACTTACTTACATTGAAATAAATAGGTAAGTTTGTTTTTGACAAGGTAGTAAATAGGTATTTCCGGCTAGAATAAATCCACGAGAAAATGCGATATAATGTAGCGGAAATCTCTCAATTAGCGGTTGAAATTTAAAAATTAATTTAAGCCGAGTTTTGTGACACACAGGCAGGCAAAGGCTTGTTAGGGATACTGCCAGTATATCTTGAGCCCGGACTTATAAGAATTTGTAATAATGTGTCTCATTGTCACCTAGCTTCCATGCTGAAACTGAACTGAGAGGTCTGAGAGTAAGATAAGAGAAAAACATAGAATGTGTTAGCTGCTTTTCCTCCCGGGTATGCTGTAAAAACCAATTAAGGGATTCGAGGGTTTTGGTATATTGTAATTTAGACTATAGGCTGACAACGGTCATACAAAGACAAAGATCAGACAATGAAAAACATGCTTCCGCGCGCGGGCTAGCAGAGCCCGCTCCTACGCGCGGAGAAGCGTTTTCAGTATGTTCGACACTGCGTGTTTTGTAGTAAGTATTCGTAATATACTAGTATGTAATGTAATATTCTTGCGCAACTGGGACTTAGCTCGGCAGCATTGTTTTGGGACTATTATACACTTATGGGAGATCTGCCACAAGCTTTCAAACTACAGTATTTCATGTTTTAAGCTGCGTAGATGTTATAAATGGAATAATAAGTATGTTATAGTAAATAGATAGATATAAATTTACTATTTTGTGTAGGTTTATTGTTATTTTATTATTAGGTAGGTTAGTAGTACTTACCTAATAATAAAATAACATTAACATTATTATTAACATTAACATTATTGCTACAACATTTTATTGTAATCTAACTGTTATTGTAAAATGTTTTTTCGGTAATAAATATTCTTATTCTTATTATTTTGTACTTAGGTACTCTGCATTTATAGTTAAATTTTCCTTTTTATGCTCATACTGTACTATTCTGTATTCTTTAAGACTCGTATTTATAAAACGATCTCAAGATTGAGAGCAATATTGAGTGCGGATTTGACAGGTAATTTTGTACTGGAAAAACATTTCTGATACGAACTCAAACTCGCTGTCACTCTTGAGAGCTGATTATAAATACGGGCCTAAATCTCCTCTTCCAAAGAGTTGTGTGGAAGAGATCGCTTTTAGTATAGAGATCAGCTTAAATTAGCTGGCTGGTGAGAGTGAGCAAGGCGGCTCAAGTGGAGACCAATTAGAATTTAAATAATTAATAACAATTTACACGGTTTTCGGCTTAACGCTATATGTCGGTTCGCTTTGATGTGTGTGCGCTAACGTAAACACGACAAATTGGCGGAAATAGGCTTTTCAGTGACAGATTCAATGTGTGGAAATCAAACAACATGTAAAATTTACTTGTGTTACTTTTGACTCTATAATAGTTCAGACTGGTCTGACTGAAGAAGTCACTGGAATTCACACCGATGGAATGTAGATTGATCTGAAAAAAAAAAAACATTTCAACACATTGGTAGGATGTTAGGTACCTACTACCAAAATTACCTCATAATATTATCGTATTCACACTGGCATGGCGTACAAATTACTTACATTGGAAACCAACCTCATGTTGCTGGCATGTTTATGTTTTACATAGGCCTTCAAGCCTTCATCTAAGAACTAGCACTTGATGTAACTTACATGTAACTTGCACAGTCAACGTAAATTGCGCGTTCCCTTTACAAGTTAAAAACTTGGGACTTGTTTTTGGGATGTATATTTAGATGTTTATTAAAGTTAAAAACTATTTATGCGTGTAACTTACAGCTTGCATGCATGTTGACGTTTCCATGCGCAAGTTACATGTAACTTACAACTGGCGCCCATGTTACTTGCAAAATGGAACATTTTCTTCTTCAACCAAAATAACTTAACCACTTTTAAAACCATTTTATTTTAACAGAAACACATCTGGAACGTTTAAGTCGATTGGAAAACAAACTATTGTCTTTTAATCAACCACCAAATAGTCTCTAAACGACAGGAGCGAATTAAGGACATTGTTAAATAGTTTTTGGCCGCAAGATATATCCTGAGACCTATTTCTTAAAACTACAGTGTACTAGTTAAAGTTCAATTCGCTGTCCATTGCGTAGTTGGTTAGACAGCTAATCCATTTGGTATCACAAAAGATCACCAACCACGCAATGGAAATAGGTACATCAAAATGTGTTTCTAAATTGTAGTTTTCTGAAAGGGCTGCGACCTGCGCCCTACTAAAGCCACCAGGGTTATTTATCAGGAAGCCACAAGCTATATATCCCTGAACGAAGCTATAATGTTCCGTATATCGAGGCATCATCAGTCATCACTTTAGGTCGCGTAAATCCGCTGTTATGGGACCGATGATTTGTTTATCAGGTTTGTATTTGGCGTTATAAAAATGTAAGTTTTTTTTTTATATTTCTGATCGGTGCAAGACAATATTGATTACTTTTTAAAATTAAAATATTTCATTACGTCATCAATGAAAATATTATGTTAATCGACGACCGAGTACTCTCTACCAAGCCTTGGACACACGTTTTTTATATAAGCCAAAGGTGACCAACAATTTGTGATGATGAGTTTTGATGTATAAAAAAGTCACGTTAATGACAGTGTTTTATTTTTCCATTGGCTACAAAGTCCACGCTTCTGTTCATCTTCATGTTTTTATGAAAATAATTTGAGAAGTGGTTTTATTTTCGTCGATTTCTTATTTATTTTACCTATATTCTTTAAACAACTGGGTGTAAGGGACAGCAAACTGATAAGGGTTGCTGATGAAAGTTAATGAGATCGTTGACAGAGCATGCAACCCCTATCAGTTTGAGGGAAGCTGTCCTTTACACCCATAGTGAACAGTATCGGTAGAGTTATCCAGTGAATTTAGGTATATTTTGTCTTGATTCGGCCCTGTAGGGATAATCGTTGACAGAGCATGCAGCCCTATCAGTTTGAGGGAAGCTGTCCCTTACACCCATAGTGAACAGTATCGGTGGCGTTATCCAGTGAATTTAGGTATATTTTGTCTTGATCCGGCCCTGTAGCGATCATCCTCTCTGGCCATATTGCGGGTGAGCTCTCTATTATGAGGGAGCTCTAGTTTATTTATAGTCGATTCGATACCGTGGAGGATCGGCCGGCTTTTAATAAAATACGCGCCACAATCCAAGGATTGCGGCCACTGCCATTTCCACCGAATTTGAGGGAAGTTTTAAAGGGAAAATGTACCGAAACAGTTTTTCTTTTCTAAAACATCTGCAGAAATAATCAATTCGGAAAAAGTAACAACCAAGAACAAACCACGTCAGAAAAGAAATCTTCTTAGTTCCACCGAACTGTGCCAAAATAATTTCCAAGAACGACGAAATAATGTGTCATTCATAATGAATTACCTACTCACTTGTAAACTACAATAAAATGAACCTTTTGAAGTGCCAATCTTTATACTATTCACTCTGTGGTAACATCAAGAGGCGCCTCTTTTTGAAAAGGTTCCTTTTAGCTGGTATCAGGACTAGCATTCAAACCATTATCCCTGAAACGCGCTGTTGTAACCAAAATGAATGAAACTGTGAGTCACTGAGCGAAATGCGAGTCATTGGGAAAGGGGTCGAGTTCGAGTAATAGCGGTTAGAAATTGAATGAACATTTTTTAAAGTTCCGTAGTCAACTAAGAACCCTTATCATTTCGTCAAGTCTGTCTGCCTGTCTGTTCGTCCTTCTGTATGCCCCGCCCCATAGTAATGTCAGTTTTTCACCTAAGTATATTTACGGAAGCATAATTCCAAAACTTGTCAAGACGTGGCGGAACGACCTTTGTTTAGGTCGTTTTCGCTCTGCCTACCCCATTAGGGATAAAGGCGTGATCTTATATATGTATGTATATGATAAAGTTACCGTGGTTACTTTTAATTGTAAATCTGTAAAAAAAACAGTACATAATATCCGTCTCATGTGTAAAAAAAACCAAAGAATTGCATTGCAAGAAATTTGGATTCTCCCTCATGATGAGGCTTCATAAACAGCATTGATTGTAATTTCTATTCATACGGAGTCTCTGCAGTGGACACCAGCGCTGGGATGTTACGTCGACTTTATGGTAAATTATACTTAAGTCACTTAATACAAATGGCATTAATGCCTATTCCGCTATCAGTCGCACCCTATTCTACATAGTGCTCAGTAGGTAACACTGTGTGAAAAACATTATCTCTCGGTGTGCCTTCATCCTATTGTCTATTGTAGAGCTGGCTTTGAGTTGTGAAGCTCCAGTTGTGAAATAAGCGGATTCATTGTGATATACAGGGTGTAAGGGACAGCTTCCCGCAAACGGATAGGGGTTTCTGAGCCAATGAAACTGAACAACAATAAGCACTCTCACGATAAGAATATTATACTTATCAAATGCCTCCGTGGTCTGACCATGTGCTCACGACCCGGAGGTCCCGGGTTCGGTTCCCGGCGGGGGTGACAATGACTTTGTGTTGTTGTTTCTAGTTTGGTTAGGACATTGCAGGCTGGTCACCTGATTGTCCGAAAAGTAAGATGATCGCCTGATTTTTAATTTTATTTCTTGAAATAATTTTCTGATCAAAGTTGTTCAGTTTCGTTGGCGCCCTTTCACCTGGCGGGTGTAATTCAAATCATGATGGGAAAAAATTTTAGAAAAATATATTCATTTTTTGTGGAAATAAAATAAGCATTGCAAGATCTATAACAAAGTACGTGTTACAATGCCTAATTTTCGGTTTCCCATAGGTAGGTACCTAGGTACCTACCATACCGGTTCTAACTTTTAATAGGTATGTTCTTTTAAAAACATATTATTTTTTAAATATGTTTAAGTCTACCCGGACACTAGACAGTCTAGACATGCAGATTATATAACGTCATCAGTTTTTTGTATGGATCATATACAGGGTGTTTGGAAGCTAGGTACAAAGCCTGAAATGGGTGATAGCTGACACTATTTGGAACATTCTGAGCCATACATGCCATAAGCAAAGTCCGATATTTATATTTTTATTGTTATTTTAAGATTATTCCCCCAAAAACCCAATTTCAGGTAGTTAAATGATATTCATTTAGCGTTTTGTACATTATACGTCAAAAGGACGACTTAACTATACTCGAATATTATGTTCTTGGTATGCAGGGACTACGGAGCTGGAAACCCTAAAATTAAAATGCTAAATTATTCTTGTTTTTTTTTAGACCTAAATATAATACTTAAATAATTTGGTTCCACTCAAAATTCCTTACTGTCATTGTAACAAACAACAATTTGTACAGTCATAGCCAATTAAGGCTCATATTTATAAAACGATCTCAAGATTGAGAGCAATATTATGTATGGATTTGACAGGCTGTTTTGTACTCAACTGAACTGACATTTCTGATACGTACTCAAACTGCATGTCAGTCTCAAGAGCTGATTATAAATACGGGCCTTACTCCATGCATTAAAAATTCGACCGTAAATTTAAGCGTTTAAGTGTGAATTTTAGATTGGAAAGATGTCTTAAAATCTTCAAGATGATTGTGCCTTAGTATACCTATTGTATTATTTTTATTTTAGGGACCTTTAGTGATGTTGTCGATTTTAAGGATAATGTAATGTAATTTTAAATAAATTATACGGAACCCATTTTACCTTTAAGCTATTTTATACTTGACCAGATTTTGCTTACGGAAGTCAACGATACTTAATTAGTGACAGTGTAAACGCTACACTTATAATAAGACGGTACACCTGTAAAAATACATAAAAAATAATAAAGTTAAATAAAAGTGAAATTATGTTACGTAGTTACGTAAAATATAAATAACAGTTTTAATACCTATAGTGCCATTAATTGACACCTTTCTTAAACAATAGATTTACATTAATAAAGTAAGTAATTATAAACATTCACCATTCATTTTATCAATATGAACTCCGTGCTAATTGAGCTTTAACTTTATTTGTGGTTTATACCGGGTGTAAGGGACAGCATAGCAGAAACTGGTTGTTCATTCAACGAAACTAAACAACTATCAGCAGGAAATTCTTTCAGAAAAAAAAACTGGCTGGTAGAGGAAAAATACAAAAAAAAATCATTTCCTGTTTTTTTTTCTAGTGAAAGTTGTTCATTTTCGTTGACTGAGCAACCCCTATCAGTTTCTGGTAGGCTGTCCCTTACATCCCCTATTATGCGAGTTATGTTATGTATAATTAAAATGCCTAAGCGGACTGGCGGGTAGATACCAAGTGCCTAGTGGATAATTCTTTGCTAGTGGGCTAATGAAAAAATCAATTTAGGACAAAATCAAGGTTTAGAAGTAAATGTATACTAAAATTACTAGTATAATAGTAGTTCAGTGACTAAAATAGATTTTTCTTGAAATAATTGATTATAAGTACGTGTAATTTCGACTCACAATGTTATTAAGATTTTTAAAACATAATGTCTGCTTTTCTTCTTTCACATACTCTGTATAAATTATATATTTTCGCAGATTTCCAACACGAATTAAAAATGATTGCCATATTATCACTATTATGCGCGTGTTTCTCCATATTTTACTTGTGGCAGCGCTACAGAGCAGCTTATAAAGATGCGCCGATGTCAGTTCCAATAAGGGAATGTATAAAAATTATCTTAAATAGAAAAGGTAACAAACAAATAAAATATAATCTGTTTTTTTTAATAGTTAAAAGGCAATAATTTGTCTGCCAATCTCTCTAGTAAATTAGATGTAATACCATAATATATTTCTATGTTTTTTTCACATTCACAAACCGATTAACATAACGAATAAGCAATAGTTTAAAAAATACAAGATTAATTCTATAAAGCTATTGTTCAATTGACGAAAATTCACACTCAGAAGGTCGAATTTTCAATGCGCGGACTGTGTCATTTTAACTCAAGGTTTCTAAATAAGGCCTTAGATCGAAATTTTCGATCTAATTCAACTTTTATCAAAAAAGGTTTCAATTTAATATTTCAGATATATGGAATAAAACCTTGGAAGTTATGTATCTAGTTCAAGAGAGAGGTGGAGTGGTATGTGGCTACTATTACTTGCGCGGTTTGCGACGTTTATATGGTAAGTGATATACATAGAACGACAACCACGTATCAACAGAATATATAGGGTTATTTCTAGCTTTAGGACTGACTTATGTGTTCATTTTAGAGTTCCGTACCCAAAGGGTAAAAACGGGACCCTATTACTGAGAATCCGGTGTCCGTCCGTCCGTCTGTCACCAGGCTGTATCTCATGAACCGTGATAGCTAGACAGTTGAAATTTTCGCAGATGATGTATTTCTGTTGCCGCTATAACAGCAAATACTTAAAACAGATTAATTAATATTTAGGGCTCCCATACAACAAACGAGTTTTATGCCGTTTTTGTATAGATAATGGTACAGAACCCTTCGTGTGCGAGTCCGACTCGCATTAGACGGTTTTTTTTTTATCTCGATGAAAAAAGTATTATTCATATTGATAAAACACACAACTACTCACTTGCAAGTTTAACGGAGGTGTTTGACCTCAACTTTAGGTAAAGTCAAACACCTCCGTTGACGTCAACGGAGGATAATAACCTATAGAGGAAGTATGAGGGGGCAAATGCACTCACCAAACATTTGGCGAGTAGTCGTATGTTTTATCATTATATTTTCTTTCTTTCTAATTCGAATATTTTTGGTTTTGGACCACATGATTTTTTTTCAGTAATATCAAATCCTGAAGACAGTATGAGAGCTCTTAAGTCATGCGCGGAGAAAGATGTAGTGTATGACTTTTGGAAGCCGTGGCTGGGACAAGCAATATTTATTGGAAACAGTAAGTTAGTCCTCCCTACCGAATTTCTCTATTCCTCCAAACTCTTATTTTGATGGGACAGACTGATTGACAATACCATACTAATAAATAAACTAAAAAAAAATAGAATTCAGGCGCAGGACGGACTGTTACCATGTCCATCCGATGGCATGGATCATCTTACTGTTTCGGCCAATCAGGTAATCAGCCTGCAATGTCGTAACCAAACTAGAAACAACAACACAAAGTCTTTATTTCCACTGGGAATCGAACTCAGGACCTACGGGTCGAGAGCCCAAAGCTCAGATCGCGAGAGTACTGAGGCTGTTAAGTAGGGACTAGACACACAAGTCAGGTAGCCACAAAATTATTACAAGAAGAAGTCATCATCATCAGTCCACTGCTGGACATAGGCCTCTCCCTTGGCAACTCAGCTCAATCTTCAGCCATTCTCAGCGAATCACTGCCCAATCTCTTAGAAATATCATCGTTCCACCTAGAAGACGTCCTACACTACGTCAGCCGATTCGCAGTCTACAAGAAGAAGTAGGTACTGAAAAAACTTTTTTATTTTATTTCCAGTTCAAACCAACAAACTACATCGCAAGTTCTTCATGAAAAGCCAGACGCCGACCAACATGGACATCTTCCTGACGTACTTCAACCTTCACTCTGAGCGGCTGGTGCAGACGTTGTCCAGACACGCTGACAAAGGCCCTTTTGACATGATTCGGACCCTCAGGATGTTCAATCTGGAGCTACTTTGTGGTAAGGATAATGGGCATAGATACATATAGTCACATCAGTATCCCTAAAGGGGTAGGCATAGTGTCAACGATCGCATCATACATAATAGAGCGTTGCACCAAGTCTGATTGATAATGATAAGTTTTCACATATAATTGTTATCTATGCATCTAAGCGTAACCACGGAAAAATGGTGACTCAACAACAAATCTCTGTGTTTTTAGATACAATGCTGGCATTTAACAAAACGGAGAACGTGGATTTCGACGCGTACCTTGACGCAGTTTCCACATACATGAAGATCAGCGTGATCAGATTTGAGAGCTTGTACCTACAACACGACGCCATCTTTAACTATACCAAGCTCAAGAAGAAGCAACTTGCTGCGCTTGAAGTTTTACATCAGACTAGGGACGAAGTAGGCAACGAAAAAATACACTAAACGTGTTCAATCATCGCGAACGAAGCGAGCTACGCTTATGGGATGAAACATTGTTTTGATATCGCATTTTGTTGTACGAAAAGCCTTATGCTTGTAAGATTTGTAAAAATCGTTCCACCACGTATTTAGTTAGCTTACTAGTAAACGGACAAATCTTACAAATTGTTAGGTTGATTTTATACACTATGAAGAACTATTATTGATATGTGTACTTAAAACACAAAATGTCTTTACAGATTATTTCACACCGAAGAAAACAATTAAAGGAAATTCAAGAAAAGGAATGTGCACCAGATGGCAAGATAAGTACTTTCTCCTTCTAATCTTTACTCCAACATAAATAGCTTCAATGAACGTTGAAATTCGAAAACCATATATCCATTATTCCATATATCCACTACACAACCGAGCTCAGAAATTTCCTTTGGTTTAAAATTCTGTTCAATCCTATTCGTTTGGTAGCCAGTTCCATGGATTATAAATGAAATTGTCTGTTTTAGTGCACGAGATATTTCTTGATACTTTATTGGAGGCCGCTGACAAGGGTATAATGTCTGAAAGTGCGATGAAGGCTGACGTGGACGGCATCATATTCGCTGGTCACGACACCAGTGCCTACACCGTGCTGTATACTCTGGTCCTGCTCGGCTCCTACCCTCAAGTGCAGGAAAGAGCTTATGAAGAGTGAGTGCATCTAGTTTTGAGGCAGTAGTAGTATAAGACTTTCATTTACTCTTCTTTCTTTTTTGAACCAATGGGAATACCTAGATATATAATTTTATTATTAAGTAGGTACTTAGTTATACTTAGATGTTTTATCTCAAGACTGTGAATGGGTCCTTTACTTAAATTTCCCAGGATACAACAAATACTGGGTGACAGGAAACAAGTGACAAAAGATGACCTGGCAAACATGGTGTACATAGAAGCCATCATCAAGGAATCTATGAGGATCTACCCTTACGTGGTCGTTCTACCAAGAAGTGTGGACGAGGATATTAAGCTCAGTAAGTATATGTTCTACCCGATGAACTTTGTTGTCAAAGTTCTTTCAACCACCTAATAGCACAGCAATATTAGGCCTCTTACGTGGTTTATGTCAACGACCGGTACCGATCGTTCCCTCCGCAACAGGGTTTCGGATGCCTCATGCCTCAGTCTGCATTTTACATCCTGACCATCATCATCATCATCTTCCTAGCATTTTTCCCGTATTTCACGGGGTCGGCTACCTTATCTAGGGGATTGAACGAGGGTACTGGTTTTTACATAGAGCGACTGCCATCTGACCTCCGCAACCCAGAAGGGAAACCAGACCCAATCCTATAGATTAGGTTACACACAACCTTTGAATTTCTTCGTAGGTGTGTGCAGTATTCCTCACGATGTCTTACATCCTGAGCAAACTGATGAAAAACCTAGCTCAGACCACAAGACCTCAAGTGGACTTTATAATAAAACTTGGAACCATGTTCAAAAACCCTAATAATAAAGAACAAAGTAACCAGTTCCGATGATTCTCATATTTCACACTACGTTCGATCGTTGAACACTTTTTTTTTTTTCAGATTCGTGCACGATGAGAGCCGGCAGCACGGTGTGGGTGTTCTCCTGGTTGGTGCACCGCCACGAGTGCTGGGGTCCTGACGCTGAGCAGTTCCGCCCGGAGCGCTGGCTGCAGCCGGACAAGCTGCCCAAACCCGCCGTACTCCTGGGCTTCAGCGAGGGAGCTAGGAACTGCGTCGGTAGGTCATATATACATACATACAGTTACGCCTCTACGACCTGTACGTAACAATAAATAAATAATAATAATAATTTTTTATTTCAGGCTCTCTAGATCCATAAAAATGTACAATATTAATTCTAAAATTATTAAAAACATAAATAAAAGGGTAGGCAAAGTATCAACGCCCTATAAAAACATTTTCGCCATCTGCTAACAAGTTTTAAGAGGCTCAATCATTGAACTGTACCATTGAACTACTGAGAATAAAGGGTCATTTTAGAAAGAACTGCGTATTGCTGTATTAAATCGCCTAAATTGCAATACACTGAAAACCTCGGTACATACATCCGGCCGGTACTTAAGGTATACTTTTTAAAAAGTGGAATTTAGGCCCGTATTTATAATCAGCTCTCAAGAGTGACAGCGAGTTTGAGTTTGAATCAGAAATGTCATTTCAGTACAAAACGGCCTGTCAAATCCACACTTAATATTGCTCTCAAACTTGAGATTGCTTATATGATATATATTATGATATTTATATACGAGCCTTAATGTGTACCCGACTGCGCGAAGCAATAAAAAATAATGTGTTTATAGATAAAAATTGTTTTCTGATATTTGCACAACTATACTATAACTTAATTTCAAAATAATTGAAAACTTATTACTAAACTTAAATATTAATTAAGGTAACATAAAACAGAAATGTTACTGCTTAATAAACTCTATTCTGTAGTCTAGTCTATAGAGTCTATTTCTGCCAACAAACTGTTTTATCGTTTGGCGGAAATTGTTCTATAAAATGTAACATACTGTAATATGTGAATAAATGATTTATTTATGTATTTATACGTACCTACATAATTTTAATCAGAGTTCAATATACCTAGGTACGACGTCATTATGTCAAGTGCAGTATCATTGAATATGTATTAGTTAAATACAATGATCTTCGCTTATTATTTTATTAGGTATTTAGAATGACCTTTTTTAAAGATTGGGGTTTTTGATTTCCAAGCGATTTTCGGTGATGGCGGCCAATCTCCCAGAGATCAGCCAACTGCGTGGAGCTAGTTTTTAATTCCCAAGTGTTTGCGCAACACACAAGTGCATTCTCTATTCCTTCAATCTCTTATTCTGATGGGAGTCTCATCATGGGCCAGATTGACTGACTCGACGAGAGAAATCAGGCGCAGGACCAACTTTTTACATACCCATCCAACATCATAGGTCATCTTTCTTTTCGGACAATCAGGTGATCAGCCTGCATTGTCCTAACCAAACTAGAAACAACAACACAAAGTCATTGTCCCCCGTCGGGAATCGAACTCGGGATCTCCGGGTCGTGAGCCCATGTCTCAGACCACTAGACCACGGAGGCAGTCAAATTGAGCAGAAGACAGTTTAATTTTTAAATCACTTGTTACAGGAAGAAGATACGCAATGGTTTCCATGAAGACATTACTGACGCATCTGATTCTCAGCTACAGGTTCAGAGCTGACCACTCCAAGTTGAAGTTCGAGTTCATGGGAGTCCTGGAACCGATATCTGGCCATCATGTTGCAGTCGAGAAAAGAATAAATAATTAGAAAATAATAGATATTGTATTACACTATTTTGCTTTCCTATTTTTAGTTTTAGCTCCACCTAAACCGGTAATGTAATAATGTTAGTTTTGTCAGCCTTTCGCGTAATGTAGGTAGACACAGTATAATATTGCTTGCACAATACAATGTATCAAGGCGGAATATAGGGAAAGCTGGCGATTACTTCATGTACTCAGAAATTATCCTATATAGGTATTTTGCGCCAAATTCATCATCATCATCAGCCTGTATCAGTCCACTGGACATAGGCACACCACTCAGCTCGGTCTTCAGCCGTTCTCATCCAATTTCTGCCCGAAGATCATCGCTCCACCTGGTTTCAGGACATCCTACACTACGTTTGCCTTTCGGTATCCACTCTAAAACTCATCTGGTCAAATTACAGCATATTAAATTTCACAATAACATTTAATTATCATAACGAGGGTCTGACGAAAATTTTGCATATTCCGTGCGTGCGGAGTGAACGTTTATTCAAATTGGCCATATTGGAGCAGTGTAGGGTATATGCATGTGACATATTGAGTTTCGAATTCAAGTATTGGAACCAAACGTGACATGTTTCAATTATGGATTTGCTTCGAGCGCTGATGGTGTGCGAGTCTGGCTGTGTAGGTACCTGCGAATGTTGTTTGGGTACTTGACTGGGTAGCTTAAAAAATTCAAAACGTTAATACTTAAAAATAATCGCTAAAAATATTGTGGATTTCATTCATCATTATAAAAAAAATGCACATTTAGATTTAATAATAGAATTAAAAGTATATAAGTTATTGATTTGATTAGTCAATATTTACTAAAATGTGCCGTCATAATTTACTATTTTCATACAAAAAAGCGTTTTTGACATTTCATAAAAAGTTGCTGATTTGACTTGTTGGAAAGTAGCCAATTCTCTCACTAAACGTATGATGCCTATGTTTATCAAAAGCAAGAATAAAAAATAAAGAATGAATTATCGTATTTGAAGCCAAGACTTACTTTGGGTCGATGAGCCTGCGTAGTAAATACCTAAGTTTATCTTCTTCTTTAGCAGCTTATTTTTTTAATAATTGAAGGTGCTTTTTGGTGAGAACTCTTCTACTGGTTAGCGTACCTACCGAACAGTTACGTCTTTTACTACAGAGAAGCTCCTAAAAATACTTATTCTGGTCTTAGGATAAAAATTGAAACAATATGTAAACAATTTGCCACCCACGCATAAACACGAAAACGTAATCAATACTCCGTTAAAGTTCTGCGTAGTCCATAATGAAAATGTGTAGGTAGCAAAGGAAAATACGAAGAAAAGTTCTTCTATCCATCACAATCAGTTTGTAAACAACAGCTTGTTTCTAGTGAGTGGAAGAGCGTGGTCTATTTTAAATACAAATAAAAATTACTTTATTTCCACAAAAACAAATAACAGAAACAATAGACACATATAAACATAAAATAACAAATAAACAGACAGGTAGGCTCAGAGTAGGTAAAACAGTGGAAAAGGGCGCTTTTCCACTAGACGGCACGTCAACGGCAACGGCGACGGCACGGTACCGTCGACGATATCGTAGGTGAGATAATGTATGAAAATCAATGAAATTATATGACACGCTTTTCCACTTGCCGGCACGGCACCGTCACGGCATGTCATCCATTCCCATAGATATTGTCACGTGATCGTCGCCGTGCCGTCGCCGTTGCCGTTGACGTGACGTCTAGTGGAAAAGTTTATCCCTAATGGGGTAGACAGAGCGAAAACGACCTAAATAAGGCCGTTCCGCCACGTCTGACAAGCTTTGAGGGTCATTAGTCATTACAAATGATTATGTAGTGTATTGCTTTAGTGACGGGTTATCAGCCCATCGCCTAAATTTCAATACCTGAAACCCTCGTATCCCTTAGCTGGTTTTTACAGCATGCCCGGGAGGAGATGCAGCTGGCACATTCTATGTTTTTCTATCGCTCCCAGTCCAGCATGGAAGCAACTTTTTCCTTTTCTTGGATCTTGGCAAAGATCATGGTAAGGGCGCAATCAGAGCCAAACTTATTGATATTCATCGCCCAATCGTGCCGTATATTGATTGAACACAATTCAATTTATTTGATGATTTCGGTTTCGTGTTTGGAGGCGAGACGAGTCCCGAATTACAATATTATGAGACTAATCCGATCTAAAATAATTCAGTTTCTACTGAAACTGTATATCTACTTACATTTTCTCTACATAGATTGAATAATATATTTGATTCAATGAACGATTTGATTGTACCTATCATATTTTTGATGGTGTCATATTTCTAGTACCTATAGTTTGAAAAATTGTTTTACAAAGTTATTGATCTCATAAAAATACTAACAAATAACAATGGGCATATTCACTGGCAGTATTGTAATTTAGGCGATGGGCTGACAATCTGTCACTATTAGCAATATACAGATCTATCCGGAATAACCCTCAAAATTTGTCAGACGTGGCGGAACAATGTTTGTACAGGTCGTTTACGCTCTGCCTACCCCATTAAGGATAAAGGCGTGATTGTATGTATGTATGTTTGTATATTCTGTGGCCATGTACCATATATTTCATGTCCACGTTTGCTTAGTTAAGAGTTACTTCCTTAATAAACTGTGTTTCATGACAAAACATTTAACCTGTAACTTGTTTGTTTTAATTAATTAATTAAGCAAAACAACGGAAGGGTTCTGCCTGGGTAAACTTGTCCGTTGGTTAGTCTGTCTACACTACACTAGAAACTTTTACCGAGAAGATACATACATACAATCACGTTTATATCCCTAACGGAGTTGGCAGAACGTGGTCACTGTAATGTATTCCTTTATTGCAACGTTTGACAATTATTTTCAATACAGGCAATAATCATAATATGTTTAAGATAATTATTGTGAAAGTAAGTAACTCTGTCTGTCTGTCTTTTGCTCTTTCACGAATGGCTAAACGTATCTCAATAAAAAGATAAATGTTATACTGGAGACGGAAATATGCTACTATATCACGAAAAAATATCTAATTTCCACTGAAAAACTCAGTCAGTTGTTCCATGTAGTTCATGTAGGCTCGTTATTTATAAAGCGATCTCAAGAGTGAGAGCAATATTAAGTATGGATTTGACAGGTCGTTTTGTACTGAAGTGACATTTATGAAACGAACTCAAACTTGCTGTCACTCTTGAGAGCTGATTATAAATAGTAATTTCATGTAGTTGTTTTACATTCTTGTGTATAGTTTCTGAGCCAACACTAGAAAGAGGTACGTGGCTTATCTTGTTTGAGTATTGGCTGTCTATTCATATTCACCACAGTTTTCTGCTTCAGTCTAGACCACTTAGCATAAGCTTAAGCCTTACTTCATAGCCATACATCACAGGCATGCATTTTACTTTTACCTTTATTTTTGTACAGTACACACATTTGACAGCTTATAACCCATATATTTTAGCCTTAGAATATAAATTCTAGTCTGTATCTTTCTCACGAAGGCGAAAGATAATCTAGACTCACGTTTTTTCAATATAGACCCTCCCATCGTTATATTTATTATACAAATACGTGGTCATTGGCAAAATACGACTCAAATTCGAGTTGTGAAGCCATTTTTAAAATAATAATAATATAAATTCTATAACTATAATTATTTAGCTAGAGAAGTAGAAATATTTCCCACTGAAGAAAGTATTGTAGTAATGAAGTAAGTAGTTAAAGTAAAAATAAGTAGTCGAACGTGACCAACCTAAAACATGTTATTTTCCATTATTAACCCCAATCAAATTTAGTACAAGTGATATTCTTTTTGTTTCCCAATGGGCGCTTTTCCACTAGACGGCACGTCAACGGCAACGGCGACGGCACGGTACTGTCGACGATATCGTAGGTGAGATAATGTATGAAAATCAATGAAATTATATGACACGCTTTTCCACTTGACGGCACGGCACCGTCACGGCATGACATCGATTCCCATAGATATTGTCACGTGATCTCGCCGTGCCGTCGCCGTTGCCGTTGACGTGCCGTCTAGTGGAAAAGCGCCCAATCAGATTAAAAGGGAAGTGATTGAACAACTCAATTTGAACTCCATCCAACACGTGTCAACAGTCAACAATCAACAAAGCTTGATTCAATTACCGAACGCGCTAATGGAGGGCGCATGTAAATCCCACATAAAAATGGGGAAAAGTTGAAGTTTATTCTATATAGGGCGTGTGATTTTGCATGGGAGATCACACGAGGAATAAAAATAATTATCTGTTCAAACTTTAGAGTGTGAATCTACTCATGAAATTGAACAACTTTCCCCAAGGAACGAACATTGGTCATAAATATGAAAAAGAAATTTGGTCCTCCCATACAAATGGTATCAGTGGCTTGAGTATTTTTTTATTTATTTAACAATTTATTGTACACAATATAGAACATAAAATACAAACATACATAAACAAGACACAATAGGCACTGCTTGAAGAAATTTCTTACAGCAGACCTAACAGAAGTGTTATGGGAGGGAAAAGTTTATTTCCTTGGGGAAAGTTGTTCAATTAGGTAAGTTCACACATGATTTCCCAAACAGGCTAGTATGCATAAAATATTGGATTCCAAAAACCGGATATCCTGTAGTTATCACATATTGTGTAACCAGCGTTAACCTCGTAGCTGTAGACCTTGCTACGGCGTAGCTCTAATTGGATTGTTGAGAATATAACGAGTTATTATATTATGTTTCATAATGAGGCTTAACTGACACGGTTTGTGAAATGGTACAAACATTTTAATTGTATTTATTTAAACTCTAGCAATATAAAACGATAAATTACCTATTTACATTGTTCTTCTTTGGGTTTTCGAATCTACGATCTTTTGACGAGAGCTCCAAGAAGTTTTAAAACCGCCTCTGTCATAGTTCTGTTTATGTAAAGTAAAATAAAATATGTGACAAATGGCCGAGATGGACGACTACAATCTACTTCGAAACAAGGAAATGGCTAACTTCAGCCTGATAGGTGAAAGATAAATGATAATACCTACATTACCTACATAATGCAATTTCCAATCTTTACTAAAACCGAGCTCATAATGAGATAAAAACTTCCTTTAAATAATCAAACCTATGACCTACGAATCGAGAGCTCATATGCACAAATACTATTGATTATTCTAGTAAAAAGATCTACAAAATGTGTATAAAATGCACTCTACGCGCTTTCAATGCATGGCATGCATGTGCAAGTTTTACATAGAAATTGCCTTCTCATGTTGTCTATGAATACATCTTGTGGCAAGAATATAAAATCATAAGAAATTCAGTACGGTAGAAGTTAAAGATCCGTTGCCGATTTTTTCACAAAATTTTTTATGTTTTCATAATACTGCAATTATGATTTTTTCTTGCGTATCAAGCATTCTATAGAATTCATTGTCGGCCATAACTTTATCTTACGAAACCATTACGATTAACGCAATAAGCTCTAAAAACCGCTATTTGAAAAAAAAACACCAATTTATTTCTACAAAACATCTGAGATTCGAGGAAAAAATTACAAACGTAAATTTTTATTTCGCGCCTGCTGAAAAAAGCTGAGCTAATCCAGTTACGAGGTATAATGCGGCTGAATAACCGCCATCTTGTCAAGTGAGCATTCATTTTGTTGACTTATGGACTTACATTATGGGGTGATATATTAAATTGATGATTTACGCATTTTGCACTCTATTAGGTGGCGTTAGAGTCGGGAATGTGTAAAGTAATTAGTGCAGTGAGGTGACAGGTTTGACTATTCATTTAACAGAATGCTGATTCAAGAGTTTTGTCATTTTTATGCACTACATACATACATAGAGTCACGTTTATTCTTTACGGGGTTGGCAGAGCGTAAAATGCCTCGTTGACAATATTGACGGCATTAACTATAGAGACAGGATATCAGCCCATCACCTAAATTAAAATACTCTGTGTCTCGAATCCCTTTAGTTTCTAGTTTTTACACCATGCTCAGGAGAAGAAGCACCTGGAAGCACATTCTATGTTTTTCTATCGCTCCCAGTTCAGCATGGAAGAACCAAACACTATATGCACTAAGAACTATATGCATTTGCACTACAATTATTAAGTAAAAAATATTGATTCATAAAAGACTAGTACGGTAGACAAGAAGCACTGTCTAAATACTTTTATTTTTATTAGTGGAGATGAAGATTAGTTGTAAAGAGCAAACTTTTTATTTCAGCTTTGCTAAATGAGATAAAAACAGACACCGATAAATAAAACCTATTGTCGCAAAAGGGGAGCGTTTTTTACATTCATAATTTAGTTTGCAACTTAGAAAGAGTTGTTTAGAGTTTTCCCAAAGTTAAATTAAGGCAAAAAAGTTTCTAACCTCAAAGTGGGTTTTTGCGTTTTCTAGACAAATTGAATATTTATTGGTCATTATAAGATTTTGGGTCTGCCATGAATATTTATTGACGAAAGTTGTTGATAATGTTTCTTGTTATATTCGAGTTTTATTAGGAAAGTCCTTTGAAGCCCATTGCCACAAAAACAGTATTAAATAAGTTCATTATTAATTTTATCACTTTAGTATAAACTGCTATAAACAAGGCCTCGTTACTTTTTTTTTAATTAGAAGTAAGACAGAGACTAAAAACGACACGTGGCTTTAAAAGTAAAATCTTTAGAATAATAAAGCTGATAAGTGGAAGACCGCGGGAGAGGCCTTTGCCCAGCAGTGGGATCCAATAGGCTAGCTATAATAATAATTAAAATAAAAAAAACTGTTAACTACTTTCCTACGATCTAAAAGAAGGTACCGTATATATATCATAGTCCAAATCATATCAACAACCCTTCATAAAACATCAAAAACCCTTTGCCCCGACATGAGTAGTATGTGATGTGCCCGTACAATTTTTCGCTTCAAAAATTGTGGGCCAGAACATCACTGACTTCAATCTTCCTTTTTATTTTATAATAAAAGATCAGTATTGGTTTGTGTTCATCCACTTACAATAATTTTACTTGTGAATAAATCGAGTCTCCTGTGGAAATGGTATATTAACTGACAAAAAAAGGATACATCTTTTTATCCTACCTACAGTTTGCTAGTTTCCCAAATAAACAGGGATCGAATTGGATATTTTTTTTCAGGAACATCGTATTGTTATTTTAATTAAAGTTAATGAAGTCTACTCTGTACACCCTTTTACAGAAAAACAAATTGTTATTAAAAAATATATAAAAATAATTTAACGAAAGCTGCTTTATATTTCGTTTTAACTTCTCCATCTGTAGTCAAAGAGTGGCACGACTTTTGCATTCACAACTGACCGACGTGGAGTTTTCTAAAAGAAAGCTAAAAAAAAACAGAATTTTTAATTTGCTAGCTTCCTACGTTTAACTGGGAAAATATGCTCCTGGTTTTTCTTATCTTGGTCTGAGTTTATGATTAAATATATACTAAGGTTTCAGAGTAACTATAAAATTGCTGTGGTAGTGGTAGTGGTTTGGAGTAACTATAAAATTTGCGCGTTGCATTGCTTTAATTTTTCGGTGAGTATCGACCATAGGTTAAATAAAGGTCAACTACTTCAACTTAGTACGAAATACCTTTGCAATAATAGTGAAGAAAGTCTAATATTTCAAGTTTGACGGGGGTTCATAGCCCCTAGAACCATCAGAGATTTGAGAGCGCGCCGTGTCGTTAGAGACGAAATGAAAAAGCATCTTCAAGAGATGAATGCTCCTAATTTGTCTCGCTCTGAAACTGAACGCACAGAATATACAGGGTGTAAAAAAAAGTACTGCGTTCCTTTAAACCACGTGCTCTACTGATGATACCAAACAACTTTCCCAAAACACAAAAAGGTAGCTCGAAATGAAATTTTTGTGCTTTGGGAAATATGTTTGGTATCATCAGAAAAACATGTGTTTTAAAGGAATGCAGTACTATTTTTACACCCTGTATAATAGTACTAGCTGAAAGGCTGTCTCAAGAATATTGGCAAGTAGTTACAATTTAAGTCGGGCGAATTTATACAGACTGTTTTCAAAAGACCGTTCCTATAATAAAATTGTACAAATGAAGGAAGGAAGAAGTAAGAAAAGAGATAGGTAGATAGAATATCAATAGATGTCATTACTGCTGTTAACGACGAAACGCCTAATAACGAAAAATTTGATGGAATGAATATGCTAGATGTGTGTGTCTTCCAAAAATCGAAATTATGGGTGCCTAAGGCCCGTATTGATAATCAGCACTCAAGAGTGACAGCGAGTTTAAGTTGGTATCAGAAATGTCATTTCAGTACAAAACGACTTGTCGAATCCATACTTAATATTGCTCTCAATCTTGAGATCTATTTATAAATACGAGCCTAAGAGTCAGTTCACTTCACATTAAGAAGTGACGCGACTCACACTTATGAGCGTGATACAATTAGAACTTTGTGCTTTTGGAATAGATTAAAATTATTGTTAACTGTTGGTAATAAATAAATAAATACATTTATTATGCAAACAGATAGATATCTCATAGACACAAGTCGAAAATTCCTAGCGCGCTGCCCGGTGTAGCCTGCCACGTCGCGTCGCTTCCCGATGTGAGCTGACCCTTACGTACAACATATTATTACAAAGGTAGTTAAATCTGGTTCAAACGACAGTGCAATATGTTACACTCAGTATTGCACAGTTCGTTAAGTTTTTGAACTAAAAGTCTGAAAGAAAATCGAATTAGCTCTCATGGGGTTTAAATTGAGTTTTATTGAATGAAAATAGAATAAGCTAATATAATAATAAAGAGCAAATAAAATTGGTTTCGTGATTTCAAAGTGAAGTTATTTAATAGAAATCGTAGGTACTGACCTACCTAGGGTTTTCATATAATAAAGAAATGTTAAAAATTTGAAAATACTTTAATGAAAATTAAAGTTTTGCACTTGGGTCTAGGCGGCTGCAAAATGCGGAAGTTAATTTTTTTTAGAAAATTAATTTTGAGTAGAACAAAAATCATAAAATAATGGCAGGTTGTATCGTGTCTATATAAATCTTCACAGTATTATTTTTCAGTTTCATGTTACTTTCACTACATTTTCAGTATAACTATAGGTGTGTACCTACTTCAGTAACCGACATAGGCATTCAGTACGAGTATGTTGGTTTAAATTGAACTGGACCAATATCGTGTCCATCCTGTACTTGTTCAATTTTCTCTGACATACTCGTGTGTTCACGAATATTCGCAGCATGTACCTAGTAAAAGTAAATACACGACCAATTCGAAACACGAGGTCAATTTTGAACACTCACTGATTCAAATCAAATCTTCGTTGGTCGAGATACTGGTCAGTGATACACATTCTCCTCTACCCAAAGGTTGTCTGGAATAGATAGCTTCCAGCGATCAGACCGCCTTAGTGCACATTACATTAATTTAAGATAATTTTTGTATTTTTTGTCTTTTGTGTACAATTAAGTGTTTTTACTTACTTACTCTCTATATTTTGAAATTTGGCATTATTGGATAATAGTCATTTTATCCAATTTATTTTATCAGTAGATGCATCTCCTTTCAGTTTGTAAGATTTTTTTCCATCTATTAAGCACTACTAGCCCGTAGCATAATTTGTTGCCCAAGTGTTTTTCCTAAGAAAAAAAAAATCTAAGAAATAGCGCTTGAGATAAAATTGAACCTTGTTATTTCTGCTTCTAACAAAAATACAGTTCCGTAACCTTTTGCATTATTCAGACAATGTAATCATCCATCCAAACTAACTTGTCTTTACACCCATGTGACTCAGTAATTAACAGCGAGCAAAGTGTTATGTCACACTACTAGTGTCACTTTGTAAAAAAAACTTGTGATATTCGCCTTTAGGTTTTTAAGCTTGGTGAGCTCATATTATCTGTCATCGTCTGCCTCGATTACCAGTGGTGTAGAATAGACAAGCGCTCACCATCACCAATCGCACATAAATAAGTAATTACTTATATCTCTCATGCACTGAAAAGAATAAACTTCTCAGCAAATAATGCTCTTCACTTCTACGTTTTCAAAGTACCTAAACTGTAACTTCATCTTTATTTTCATCCTTATTTTTTAACTTTTTATTATCATCCTTATTTTCTGTAGATATTCATTTTAAATCATTATTGGGATTAACTCTAGCTAGCGAACGAAATAAAAGTACATAAAGCTAAAATGTAATTATACTATTAATTTACAAAGTGGCGCTAGGATCGCGGAATAAACCACGTTAATAATTCAAACCGTGGTGATTCAACTGCGAGGGTTGGGAGCGCTGCGTGCTTCCTGTTGCCAATTTTGGTCCTCATTTTGATGTTTCCACTTTGGTTTGGACAATGCAGGCTGAATCACCTGTTTTTGGAAAGAGAGATGGTTTCGAGATTCGGAGGACATAATCTAGTCGCTCTTTTTGACCTAGGTTTAAAAACCGGTCGTCCTTTGATTCTACAACTTGAAGATTTATAATAAATAAATGAAAAACAAGCGAGGTTTCCCGTGGTTGTAAGGTTCCTTTGTCACTTTCCAACTCCCTAACTAAGGCTCGTTTTTATAAAGCGATCTCAAGATTGAAAGCAATATTAAGTTTGGATTTGACAGGTGGTTTTGTACTGAAATGACATTTCTGATATGAACTCAAACTCGCTGTAACTCTTGAGAGCTGATTATAAATACGGGCCTAGGTATTGGGTCCTTACATATGAAATTGCCGTTCTTTCATAGTACCAGTACTGACATTACTGGCATTGAGTATCGTCAATTTCATATGTAAGGACCTAATATTTAGTTTTATTTGCTCTGTATTATGGTTGCTTGCGGTGTGATGTATTTCAGTTTCTAGGTAAAAAAAAAAAACACTGCCCATTAAGGGCAGTCCCAGGAAATCCGCTTGCAGAATTTCCATTAGCTTTTACAAGAAAAGTTAAGTAATATCCACGAACAAATATTTGGGTAGTTAATGGTTTCACTATTTGCATTGTACTCCAGATTTGAAATAAAACTTTTAATATTTCTCTAAAAATAAAATACTAAGAACGTTCAGGGAAATGGACGGACATTCAGGGAATGGACATTCCGCGAAATAGACCTTATGCCCCGAGTAGACATTCCGGTAATTGGACCTTAAGGTGTAACCCCACGGCAGTTAAGAAGGTTGATTTCAAGATATACAACTGCGTGAATCTGCTCAATGACAACACTTGTTAGATACAGACAACTGTTCGAGCAGGGTAAGCTCTTGAAGGTAAATAAAATGAATCAATCAATTACCTGTAAGTAACGAAATTGCCTGAAGCTAGGTTCAGTTGCTACATGGTAACAAAGGGAAACCTATTATTATTACTTCAATCACAAAGCTGTTTGACTAACAACACGTTCCTGTTAAATAATTGTTTCTGTACATAGAGCGGTCAAAGGTTAAAATCCCTCAGGTGGAGTGTTTAATCGTCTGAGGCTCTTAATTTGTTTAGGACATTGCAGGTTAAATCATGGGCCAGATAACGATAACAAGCAATTGGCGGTGTTCCATGCATGCTGCGTTGAAATGCCAGTATTTTAGGGCTCCTGGCCTCCTGCATCAAATAAACAACGACTAAAACATTAAACAATATTGGAGCATCTGAACAATATAGTGGGAAATCTAATTAATTTTTTACCTTTATTATTTTCAATTAATTTAAAAGGACTTTGACAGTAAGGACAGTGCTTTTTTTATAAATACATAGTAAATTATCATGTTTTTTTGAAATGCCTTTAGATATATTTATTTGGTAGAGACATATTTTGCCGAGGGCCTTGTTAAACAACCCGAGGGTTCATTCATACTGACCCTTCGCTCCGACACTTCCTTACATGGGTATTTGAAGGAAATCATCTGTGATTCCTTTATTTTTTCTATCCCTCTGGTCCCATACACACCATAAACTTACAAGATAAGGTCCTCAGTCACAATGATTGCAAAAACTTGACTCTGTATTTTTACTGCAAAATATTAGGTTTAGATCAGTTATTTCAGTTCAAAATCTTTAGGTAGTTTTAATATTGAATCCGTTTCACCTGTGGTTTAAGGAGAATTCATTTATTGCTTTACTCAAGTAAACGAATTACAATTAGCCATCAGTATTTACTTGTCTACATAATTTTCCGCTGAACTGCCTAACTAGAACCTTAAAGGTACTAAAATAAAACGTAAGGATGAAGGATGGAACCTTCGTAAAAGAAAGGAAGGAAATCAGTCACACCTGCAGTGAGAAGATAAAGCGATCGGCTTAATTAGAGGATTTAATGAGATTAGCCTCCAGCTACAATTCGGCAATGTTCCAGAATAACCTGCTAAAAGTTCAGTGTGGAACCTTTGGCTGTATCTATACGCTTTCAGTGCTTTTCAAGTAACCTAACACATCAGCGGAAATGTCACGTTGCGTTTAGTGGTTCGCCGAATTAGTTAATTAAAGTATCGAAAAATTTAAGGAATTGAACTGCCAAAGAAGAGAAGCGCGGATTTCCGTGCTCTAATATCGATTGTATAGAACCTAAAATACGAAAATTCTGATAGGCTTCTCTGTAGCAAAGACTAGTAAATACATACTTTTTTTCGCATCTGTAGTCCGTGGCTTTTTTATTTGTAACAAATTGTCCACATTTTTGCTTGTTTTATAACGACGCCGACCGACAACGACCTTTATTAGTGCTACTAGTGCCCCTACGCTATGGCACGCAATTAAATTCACATCCTGAACCCATTTATTCACACGTCCGCCTCTCATTCACTATACCTACAAAATTAATCATCGCACATGTACTGAACAGGATATTGGTTGAACAAACAAATGTATAATTACGTAGGTAGGTTACATATTACAGCTTTCCGCCCCGCGGTTTCACCCCGCGGCTATATGCTATACTAAATTTCCCGTAGTAAAAAGTGGCTCATGCCTTTCCCCAGAGTGTTAACTATCTTCTTGGCAAGATCGAAACGTCTCAAAGATAGTTGGGACTAAATTGGTTCTCCCATACAATGGTGTCAGCGGCTCGAGTCATTTTGTATGGGAGGTCCAATTTTTTTTTTTTCATATTTCGACTTGGGAAAAGTTGTTCAGATTCATGGGTAGGTTCACACCATAAAATTTGGCTAGCTATTTTTTTTACTCCCGGTGTTATGTATTGTCTATCGACTTGTGATTATGATACCAAAATTCGTTCAGCCGCATGCAGACGTAAAAAAGTTACAGATAGACAGAATAACTTTCCCTTAGATTATATTATATCAGTGTAGATTGGATATTATTACGCTTAATATTATAGATTATTTGCTATAAGATAATATTGTTAATCAACGCAGTTATCGGAAGTTGGTGTGTCTATCATTAAACTCCAATTACGTGTACATTGTAACATTAACGAACAGACAGATTTTGGAACTATTCTGCTTAGTTACTGATTACATACACAAAATCACGCTTAAATGTCTATCGGGGTGAGTAGAACGTCTACGTTGTTCTAATGAATGTGACATAGACTCATTGTAGCAACTTCAACTGTGAAATAATAAAAAATAATATGAGTTGTTCTTATGAGTAAACTTAGGGACTGCGATTGACCTAAGTTGAACATGTAAATAAATAAAATGTAAACTTTATGCACACACAAAATCACGCCTTTATCCCTAACGGGTTAGGCGGAGCGTCAATGATCTAAACAAAGATCGTTCCGCCACGTCTGACAAGTTTTGAGAGTTATTTCAGATCGATTTGTATATATTGCTGTAAACTTTATGATTGAAAGAAAATATTAGCTACGAAAGGAAAGATGATTCTACCAACAAAACTATATTCTACAAAGTACATTGCCTACGTTTCCTATGTAAGCTTTGATAAGCTTTATACCAAAGGATGTATCTTCTAAGCTGCAATAAAGATGCATCTCAACTAGGTTCGATCGATCATCTTATCTATCTTGCAACTTACAAGAACTCTAACGTTCTAAGCTCGCGTCGCTAACTCTCAAAGTTTCGATACTCAGTGCACTTAAACGTGCTACGAATTGAAAATCCTGAAGATAGATTTTCAAAATCACCTCATATAATACATATACATATAATATATTATATATATATATATATATATACAAGCGTGGTGAGTATGGCATATACCCCCCAATTTTGGGAAGGCCGATGTCCAGCAGTGGACTGTTGTGGCTGCTGATGATGATGATGATGATGACTTCTTTTAAAATCGTGTTGAATTATCTTTCTAGTACAACGGTCAGGAAAGTTTTAACTAGGTATTTAATGCACCTACTTATCTATTGGTCACCTAACCTTAAAAAAAGCGTGTTAAGGGTCTATGTGCTCGCGGCAACTGTCCCTTTCAAACCAATGACAGAATGCGCGCTCTGTCCTTTTCTAGCATGGGGCTGTTTCAAGCCGATTTCATATATTTTTGCATATATCTCAATGTATACAAAAAGTATTGAAAATCAGAGTTGATTATGATGTTTTTCATAATTATACGGTGATTTCGATATAACATTTGCTGTTTCTAAGCTCATAGAAATGACACAGTTGTTCAAATTCGGCATTGAGATGCCAGATTTTCATGATATTTCTGATGATTTCCTGGTGTAATCATAGTATTTTTAGATTATATCTATGAATCTAGTTGTTCTCCATATTTTAGAGAAGCTAACCATATATAGATTTATTGAAAATTCAACTATTAACTATACTAACAAAGTCAAATGCCGGACCGTGTTTAGCCCGATTTAGAGTACTTCCCTCCTTAAAAACGTTTATTGAGAGTAAAACTTCAACTTCCAAGTGAACTACAGTTTTCCATTTGAAACAGTATGTGTGCAGCTCAAAGTCTACATTACGATTTCTGACATGTGACAAGGGTCGTCGAAACCACAGTTGTTAGCCCGATCAACGAAGCCTTTGACATCCGACAAATTCCTCAGTCTTTGAAACTTAGCAGGTGATAAATTTAGGTAATACAGATTACAGATGTAAGATAAGCCAATACTTTTTATGACCCTACATTAGGTATTTTTACCTAAACGTGAAAAACGCTTATAACTCTCTGTGAATAAATCCTCAGGGTAAAATAATTTATTTTAGTAAATAAAACTATATTAAAGAATAATAATTAGCGGAGCAATTTTTCAGTACGACTTATAGAGCAAAATGTTAAAACTTATATTTAGACTATCTCTCAAATAGAAATTATTTTGGATTCCTTTACATACCTATTTCTACTAATACAAACATACATATAAAGAAATTATTTTAGCCTGAGGATTTATTCACAGAGAGTAATAAGCGTTTTTCACGTTTAGGTAAAAATACCTAATGTAGGGTCATAAAAAGTATTGGCTTATCTTACATCTGTAATCTGTATTACCTAAATTTATCACCTGCAAAGTTTCAAAGACTGAGGAATTTGTTGGATGTCTCCATACAACAAACTTCCTCGTTAGTCGGGCTATGTAATAACTTTGCGTTTTCTCTCAAATTAACAGAAACCATTCTAACTAGACCTCTTAATTGCTCTGTAATTTTACTTTACGCTGATTTTTTTCTAGGGATTGTTAATAGAAGGGTCAGTTGATTTTGGACTTGGGAAAGGTTGGTAAAATATTTATTTTACACGGAACCGGGCTGGGCCTTTATATGTAGACATGGATTTGATACTATGTGTATGTTAAATATAAAGTAAATTTTGGTAACAAAACTCGGGTTTGAGAGGTACTGACTCAATTCACGTTTCTGTGCGTACTAAAAACGTGGTGTGTAAAGGCTCTTGAATTTTTTCTTAGCCTCATGGACGAACAAGACTAAAATCAATAAACTTAATGTATCTCAAGGAACTAAGCGACCCGTCCCGGTGAATTTGAAAAAATATCGACATGATGGCGAATTAAAAATCAGTCTCGTGGTCCAGAAGTTTATTTGGGTATAATAACAAACATAGGTTTTGGATTCGAAAAACATTTCAAGCAAATTATTCAACATTTGATTATCAATTCAACATTCCAAGTGTAGGCTCGTATTTATAAAGCAATCTCAAGATTGAGAGCAATATTAAGTATGGATTTGACAGGTCGTTTTGTACTGAAATGACGTTTGTGATACAAACTCAAACTCGCTGTCAGTCTCAAGAGCTGATTATAAATACGGGCCGTAGAGTCGTTTAACCATAAAAAGAGTTTTGAGTATGAATTTGTAAGTAGTTTTCAGTTCAGTTGATAATGATATTCAGTAACTAGGGTATTTATTTTGTTCTAGTAAAACTAGTTACTACTTTAATCATTATTTTTATTGTTATCGTTCCCCTGGACGTTCAGAGCTGCTAGACTAATAAATAATGGTGTCGATTCGACTGTAGGCACAACTTAACCTATTTCAGTTAAGTCTTGCCACTTTCTAAATATTTTTGTCACTCCTCAGAATGTCACTCAATATAAATTGTACGCGGTCTATACGATACGTCACTTTGACAGAATTATAATCTGTCTTTAGTATTTCGATCTCTCTTTTCATTCCAATTTTAGAATGTAAGTAACAGGTCTCAATTTAAATAAATTGTGTTTACGACTGAACCTCCACCATTATCGTAGCAAAATCTATGTTTAAAATAATTACTAATACCTATACCGGGTGTAAGGGACAGCGTCCCGCAAACTGATAGGGGTTGCTCTGAAATTGTCTGATCGAGGTGGTCATTTTGTATGAAAAAGCATTTTTTTTTTTTCATTTCCTGAAAAAAAAAACCTGGTGGTAGTTGTTCAGTTTCGTTGACTGAGCAACCCCTATAAGTTTGCGTATAAATGTGGTAAACAGCATTTACTTCAACTTTGAGATAAAGGATCCAACAAAAAGCTTCCGTAGTTTGAAAGTTTGTTTCCATTGTAGTTAGCAACCACTTACTTAGTTCCAACGGTGTTGCCAGCCCTGAATGAAGCGGTAGACGATAACTTTTTGATTAATCGCGCGCACGTCCGGTACACGCACCCGCCATTATCTGCGTCGTTACTGTGTTTATGAGAAGATCAGTGTTGCCATCTGCACAATTGAATTGCTGCCCTAGAGCCCTTGAAAAACCTGATTATTATGTTTTTTTTAATTGACTTAAAGAATTTCTGTCAAACATGTTCAGTGTCGTTGACTGAGCAACTAAGTATAGTAAGAAATTAAGAAGAAAAATGCGTTTTTAGAAGTTATTATTTGTTTTTTTTTTTACAAAAAAAGAAACGATTATGTGCTTAGGGTAGATTCATCGATTTGCCTGTATTGTATAGCCTTTTATTGTATTCCGGATGGATTTACTCTTAAAACCTTTTCTACAAGTGGAATTCGACATTTGAAAAAGACGACAGTTATGTATCCATTTCTGATGATAAGATAACCTAACCTACCCTAATAACGTTACTATACTATTACTTTATTTAGGTACATTTAAATCAAAATAGAACACGTTTTTGTTTTCTCTATTAAAATATCTTTCTTTATCTTTTTAAATGAAACAAACAGCATGTTCTAGAAAAGTACATGGTATTTTACGTACTGTTTTCTATATTAAAAGAAACGTACATATTTGCATGTTTCAGAAAACAAAATAAAAAGTAAAAAAGAATTTATTTTTAAATTATTCTAGCATCATTTATTGTATTGTAGCTAGGTCTCTGCGTTTCTATCATTAATTTGATTGACAATCACATGTATTCCAATCACGAATGAGACCATTAATCAAGATCTACTATCAACAAACACCCATCTTTTTCTTCTTATTGGCCCTCCTTACAGACTTAGATTGCAGTAGATTCCGCAAATTGATCGATATTGCTATCGATTCGTTGGAGGCACGACTTAACTAAATCTTCACTAAAATGACTGCCGTCCATTACTGTTCTCTCATGTAGAAAAAGACAGGTGTAGACTTATATTAGTTAAGTCGTGATTTGTGCAACTACGAACTGCTACCGTTGCGTGTAAAATTTATATAAATATATAAATATAGCTAAGTTTCTGCTTGGTCTGCTTTTTGTAGTTGCTATGGTAAATAATCCGCGCCTGTAATAAAATATATATGTCTGTTATCACTGTAATAATCACAGTAGGTTCCAAAAAATGTATAAAATAAAGTCTATTGGTATCAAGAGAGGTAGAAGGTTCGTAAAAAATTACACAGTGTTTCATACAGTTTGACGAGGTAGCGTTGTCTACTGCATTTTCAAGTCTGCGATTCTCCCTTACATCTTTGTATCTGATAGTAACGTACTTAACATGAACGCTGATAAAGTCTGTTGGTGTCTGAAATGTAGAAGTTTTTCGATGTAAGAAGTCGCGATGGATTATACTGTGATTGATGCGTGTTTTCTTTCTGTCCTTTGTCAGAATTAGATAATGGGATTTGTAATTTTTACTCCAAAGATAAATACATGCCTGGATCATGAATTTCCTGTCGAACGTTGTTGTTCAGTTTCGTTGAATGAGCATTATGTTAAGCTATTCCTTACATCCATATTATTACATCATTAAAAGTACCGATAGGGCTTCCGTGCTGAATATTTCGTGCGGATTTTTCTGCTGATTTGTTTAAATGGAGTATTATTTAGTATTCCGTTACCGATTCTGTCTTTTGCTGCATTTTCACTGCGAGCATTCACCTGTAATGAGCATGGGTTTGATTTGGATGCCAAACGCTCATTACAGGCAAATGCTCGCAGCGAGGACGCATTTAAAGGGCTGCTACACACTGCCCGCCGGCGGCTCAAGCCGCAGAAACGAGCAACCCGGACGAAACTCAACCTTAACTCCAAGCGCTAAGTAACTTTAAGCCGCACATGTAGCAGGCTAAATAACTGCCAGTCAAGGCAATTTTCATGGTACTAACTATTATAATATAACTAGCAATAAATCTCTCAGCACACAATAACCTATGTAAACAAAGCGAAATCCCGAAACTCCATTACACCTTTTCAGCTCCGTTTTTGCACTATCACTGAAAACATTGGAATTTCCAAACACGGTCCAAACCGAAGTTCCTATCCTATTTTCAATGCAAATATAAGGATATGGAGGTTTCCAACATTATCATAACAGCGAAATAAAGCAAATATTACAGAAATTACTTTTTTTTTACTTGGAATAGATTAGCTCTTGACTCTAGACACAAAGGTCAGCGATAACCGTGACAGAGTCGACGATGGAGCGAGCTAACCCAGAAAACACCTGTTAACTGACTGTTATTTTCATCGCTGGTTTTCCAACTTGTTACCACCGCGGTCTTCTCTCTCATGACTTACAAATGTTACGTTTACGGTTCCAGAACTACTGGTCCAGAAAGGATAATCAGTTATCTTCCCAGAGCAAATTGGCACTTATACGACAACAAAAAAAGAATGTCTTCTCCCACTTGCTCGAAAATAAGCTTTATCAATAAGAAAACTGTACACTGTTATTTATTGACCATAGTGTAACTTAAGTTAAAGTGTATCTTATATTATAAGCTATTTTATGTTATTTCGCACACAGATTGTCTGTTCTTGAATAAATGAAATTGAAAATTGACTCGGTGAGATATGTAGCATTGTGCTACGAGGCGTAGCTTTTGCTACGGGTACTATAATAAAAATCCAAGATTTCAGATATTTTGGTAAATATCATCAAATTTGTTAAATATCCTTCTTTAATTTTATCAAACTAAAGTGCTCAAAATGTTAGGAAAACAGGACTTATTTGGTAGTGGCATCGAGCTTTACGCCCAATAGTGAATGAAAAGCGAAATAGTTAATTGCTAGGCAAGGTTAGCGGCCATATTTGCGAACATACTAATTTCGCGCTCCGAGCACAGCACATAGATAGATAGATAGATAGATAAATCATTTATTCGGTACCAGTTTTTACAGTTAGACATCTTAAAACTAAATATAGTCTAAAAGTTACAAAAGATACCGAAAAGGTTCCCACATCATTATGTCCAGGGTTAATTTGTAGCAGAATTGTCGACCTATCAGCTAAGTCATGGTTTTCTATGTTGTTATGCTCTGGTTTGAAAGTCACTAAAAGATCAATGTATAATTTTAGAATAATTATAAAATACAGAATTTTTGTAGAAGTTTTCTTTTTTACATAAATACACACAAATCACGCCTTTATCCCTAGAGGGGTAGGCAGAGCAAAAACGACAGCAGTGCGACACATTACAGGCTACATAAAAAAAACCTTACGTTTTATAATTTTTTTTAATTAGTTTATTATTTTTCAGAAAGTATATGGATTGGAACATGTATTGATAGTCCTGATATTTTTGACATGGAAACTGCTAAATATAGCAATATTCTTCTACTGATTGACAAAAACCTTCTAAATAAGATAAACTTGAGGAGTGATTTAAATAACCCATTTCCTTTGGGCCCAACAACTGGAAAATGAATTACTTTTCATTTCTCTTGCTGCCTGGAAATTAATTAACCTGATAGCCTTTAAACCTTTGAAAACGAAAGCAAAAGTTAATTTAATTGGATTACTCAAAATATCTGATTGGAAACTTATTCACAGTAGACGGTAAGTAACAGTAAAACGTCTTTATGCAAGAGCACAGAATAATAAATAGAACCTACGGTAGAAGTCAAAAAGTTTATTTAGGCTCGTATTTATAAAACGCTCTCAAGATTGAGAGCAATATAAAGTGCGGATTTGACAGGTCGTTTTCTACTGAAATGACATTTCTGATACGAACTCAAACTCGCTGTCACTCTTGAGAGCTGATTATAAATACGGGCCTTACAGCTTGTTACCAATAATAATAAAATAATAAAAAATATTGTGATCTAACCATTCCATCAGCTAATAGATACATGCAATTTTGCATAACTAATAAGTACTTGTTAAACTTACTGGACAGAAAAATAATAAAAAACTGGATTAAAGTGACAAAGATATGATATTCAGGTGACTGGCTCCTTTCAATTTCTTGAACAGATGTCTGGACATAGAGACCATTGTTCTGTATTAGTGATGAGCTAATGAGGAGTGCAGAGGCATCGCATCGATAAATTTATTTTTATACTCTCCCATGGTTTTATCGCTACGGAAAATAATGAAGTCAACTACTGATAATGATGAAATTATCAAGCAAGACTTAAATGACTTACTTCCTAAAGAAAATTCTACATGGTTTTCTACTGATCCTCTTTCACTTTTTTGATAGGAAAAGGGGCTCATTTTCTTTTTTTTTATCACGATACAAAATCACACGTGATTAGGTGAAAATAATAGAGTTATTAAAACGAAATCCGTGTCCAAATAATAAACATGGTCGACTCGTTCCCAATACCACAATTGAAATATACTTGGTTTAGGAGTATTGATTGATTACTGGAAGGAATAAGGAATTTAGTAAGGTAAGAGACATTGCTAATCATAGTCATAGGTGACAGAAGGTTAGATCGCTAGATAATTTTTAATACCTGACCTTTCTGTCATATCATTTCTCGGTACCCTGCCATAAGCCATATCGATTCGATTTATCTCTTTCGTACCTAACATTGTCACATCCCTATTCGGTTGGCATGTGGACATTCATGTCACCGGTCCACTGATCGTCTACAAAGGATATGTTTGAACTTGTGTGGATTGGCCATTGGTCCGCTGCACCGTATATTGGCTAAGTCAAGTGTGTTTCCATGACATTAGATTGAACTGAGGCCAAGTAATCACAAACATAAACATTTGTGTTGCTTGTTATTTATGTCGCAGTGATCTAGTTGAATAAGCGATTTGATTGAATGACTAGCTCGTTAATTGAATGACGGCATTTAATTAAATCACTAAAGGACAACTCGTCAAGTCATTTCTCAATGTATAAAATAATCAAAATAAACGAAAATTGTGTACAAAACTAGCCAAAATATACAAAACTTTTTAACTATCTATACTAGGTAGGGTATCAGCTACATCAAAATAAGCTATTGTTAAAATATCTGCTAAAGTTGGGTTAACAATAATTTGCACTGAAATTCGAAATTTAAATTTCGGCATAAAAGAATTCATTAAAAGCGTCCGCTGTGGAAATATAGAACTGGCTTTTAGCAGATAATGCTGGCCGAAAACGTCTGGTTTTTGAAAAAGGAATTCTGTTGGTTTGCCGGATCAGCACGTCCACACAATGAAAACAAAGCCAGGTTGTTTTTTTAGTTTACCGGCTGCAGAATAGTTGTGATGAGAGTAGATTAAAGGTTTACTGGTGATAATAGAACAGCGATGGACATCGCATTTCTTGATGGCCAAATTTTTAGGAAGATTTCATTCCCGACAAAAAGTGGTTTTAAAGTTGGGTTGGGTATGGGTTTGTCAAGAAGGGAAAGCTAGAAGCATAGACCATTTCGCATAGTTGCCGGAAACAAAGAGACCAGCACCATTGGATATTTTTAACGAAGGGTGGATAGTTAGTTAACATATTTTTTGCTATAGTTCATGTTTTTGTTTGTTTAGGTACTTATGTTCACTGTTACAGAAACAATTAGATTTTTTCGAGGAAGTTCCTGAAACTCAAAAATAACCCCGTACTTAAACGTATATTATAATACTAGCTTTCCGCCCCGCGGTTTCACCCGCAGCTAAGAGTTTTCCCGTGGGATTGAGTTCCCGCGCTGTTCCTACCTTTAAAATTGACGGAATTTCAATACAAACTTCCATCCCGTATTAAACCCCTTTAGTGGTTGAAAATCCAAAAACGCTGAAACACGTATTCATTACTTTTAAATCATTAGCCTAAATACAAAATTTTAAGATCCTAACTGCAAAACCAACGGAGTTTCCATACAAACTTCCATACCGTATTTAACCCTTTTAGGGGTAGAAAATCCAAAAACGCTGAAACACGTATTCATTACTTTTAAATCATTACCCTAAATACAAAATTAAAAGATCCTACCTTCAAAAATTGACGGACTTTCATACAAACTTCACACCCCCTTTTTACCCCTTTAAGGGGGGAAAATCCAAAAATCCTTTCTTAGTGGTAGGTTTCGTTATAAAAGGAACCTGCTCTCCATATTTCACGATTCTAGCTTTAGTAGTTTAGGCTCTGCGTTGATGAATCAGTCAGTCAGTCAGTCAGTCAGTCAGTCAGTCAGTCAGTAAGGACAAACGATTTTATAAGTTTAGATTATAAATACACCTTCCATCCTAAATCAGCTGATCCCCATTATGTGTACGGAATCATAGACAAGGTCCGGTCAGTAATCAAATCTGCAATCATGATCAGCTCGTATTGTGGACAAATAACATTATTGAACATTGCGCTGAATCAAACGTATCTGTATTTGACCTCATCCAATCAGTTGTTCGGCAGATTTGCTGCGTTACCAATACAAGAAGTGTAATTAGCAACATGACCCCCAAAACAGATGTTGATTTTGAACTTGGCAAACTTTTTTCACATTTCGACCTTTGTTACTTGGGGAAAGTTGTTCAGTTTCATGAGTACATTCAGCTCACACCCTAAAGTATGGTTTGCTAATATTTTACTCCCTGTATTTTGTAGAATGGTTAAAATCAACAAGCACAGCAGCCGCTAACGCTGAAAAGCTCAAAACCCGCAAATATTCATCAGAATGATATCAATCCCTGGCAGCCACATATTTCTACCTCTGGGGTTCGTAACTCTGGGGCCCGGACACAGAAAAAATCATGAAGGACCTTTTAGGGCGTCTTGCTGAGGTAACTGGCGACCGCAGAGCTGGCAGCTTCCTTGCGCAACAGATTAGCCTCGCTATCCAAAGGGGAAATGCTGCCAGCGTGCTGGGCACTATCAATGGTGGCATAGTGCTGTGGAGCAGGCCGCTCTGGAGGCCATTTATCACCTTTAATTAGTTTTAATTTTAAGTTCCTTTTGTAAATATTCCATGTTTTTTGTTTAAATAAATACTTTACTTCTTTCTTAGTATTCAGAACTACTTATTCGGCAGGTCCGAGCACCTTGATCCCGGCCCAGAAGAGGTCCAACAATAGCAAACAAAAATAACAATACTCAATTCGGGAACAGTTATACAAATTCCCGAACGTCTGTTTATTTACCTCCGCCAATTCTCGGGAATTTCCCGGGCCCTTTGTTTAAACACTAGATTGTTTGTGCAGTGGGTACTTGTTATTCGACTATTGAAGACGAAAATATTAGATGTTTTCGGTTCGTAGAAATATTATTTTGAATTTTATTTGATGTGTTTTTGTTATTTATCAGAAGCCGTTTATTTTGGGTTTATTTTATTTTTTTACCGAATCTGTTTAAATTAATGCTTTGTTTGAAATATAGTGATTTTCTCTTTCTAGCATGTTCTCAAATATGTAATTACTGAGGTACTATTTCAAGTTGGACTGCACTCAGTAACAGCAGACTGCAGAGCAAGTAGAGATGTCATTTTCTTCTATTTTCTTTAGGAATTGCATCTGTCACAGCGATCATCGTACAGTTTTTCATGTATGCCTGCTGCTGCAGTCTATACTCTTGCTGCTTGCAGTCAATCTTGGAACAGTACCTAATCTTTACGATCTTTGACTGCGGTACTTACTTATACCTTTAGTTTATTTTATATCTGTTTAATATTCTAATTTATGAAAGTGTCATGCCTAATTTTAAAATTATTATATTTATTTCCATTTGAACCCCGGTTTTTAATTAATATAACCACCAATTACAGCAGTCAGTCCAACTAGGTCGCACTGAGTAATGTTTGTGGCCAATCTGTCGAGGAATGTTTAACAAGGGTCAAATCGACCTGCTGGGCACCAACCCACTACCCTCATCAGGCGGTCAAGATCCTATAGTTAGGGGTCAAGTTTTCGACCGTTTCTTCGACTCTGATTTGTCAACATCTCGTTATAAGTCTAAGTGTCTGCGGAGATTGTGCCTAACCGGACCTCTTAAAGAGTTGGATTCCGTTCCGATCTAAACAAGCTAAGCTCACGAGAGCGAAGCACTTGCAAATCTCGTTATAAAATATTATAAATTATGAGTATAATTCCATGTAAAATACCAACATTCACGCCTATCACTCGTATTACAACGAGAGGCACCTTCAATCAGCTTCGCACAGCAATATGACAATTTAGCATTAAGTATTTGGTTTAGAAAATTCATCAAATGCAAATGAATACCCGCAAATTCAGCGTGAAATTTAATATAAATGACACTTCACACGCGTGGCAGGTTCAAAATTTCCATTAACCAGATATCATGATAATTGCTAATGATTATGGAATTCGTGCAGCAAGTGGATGTTTTAAACATAAGTACATACTTACTTTTCACACTTGTAACCCCAACAGGGTAGCTAAGCGTCAACGACCTAGGCTGATAGAGGTAACTATTTACCTAGATCTTTTTCAGCAAGTATGACAAAGGTTTGAGGGTGATTTCAGGAAGAATTGAGTACCTATAGCAGCGTGAGGTTATAAGGTGCCTTTACTCGCTTTTATAGTATTCCCTGGAAGAGAAGTAGCCGGTCCATTCTATGCTTTTTATAGAAAAGAACAAAAGATATTTTGCTGTTAATTGTCGTAAATACTATAGACTATTGTAAATTTTATTACAAAATAATTAACCTATAAGAGAAATAAACTTATGTAACACCAAGTATAAACAAAGTGTAACCTGTCTAAGAAAATGATAAATGGGTAAACTTTATATAATCTTGAACAAAATGCAATTTTGGGGTTCATAATACTCCACCCCTAAGTTATATGTATACCTATCTCATCGGAAGGAAAAAGGGATGCTATCTTTTATGGGATGCCGCTTGCTTACATTACACGCGTGGTATGGTATCACACCTTAATCAGCAACATAATGTCTACGAATATATTTTTTCTATGTAATATAATATACTAGGTATGACTAATGTTATATTGGCGCAGACATTAACATTAATTTTAAAGGATGATATTAAATTAATTGTGTGGTTGCTGAAAATATTTGGAGCCGATGTTAAAATGGAAACAGTTAAAAATCTGTTGTCTTACTTTAATTTTTGTTTATGGCTAGGGGATTGTTCATGAATAATTCATCAACTCATTGCGTCGGTGTCTATAAAATTTATACAATTCCAATTAATATGATCCTATATTTAACGTCACATTTATCATACCTAACTACATTATCATCATCGTTATTATATCTATACTACTAATAAAGAGGAAAGATTTGTACTTTTGGATGTTTGTGTAGGTATGTATGAAACAAATTAACTCAAAAACTACTGGACCGATTTCAAAAATTCTAAAAACAACTCGATAATTTTATTACAAAAATAGAATCATATTTTTATTTTTTACAAGAAAACGTTTTATTTTTCTTTTAATTATTTATTTATAACCATCAAAGGATACTTAATTAAAAACTGTCGTATAATTAAAAAAAGTTATCAAAACGGAAAATAAAAATTGTTACTTTACATTTTAATTGCCTGAAAGTTAAACCAGCAACCCAGTCAGTTATGACTAACAGAAAAATCAAACGTACAACTTTGAATTGAAAATACTTCTCTGTTTTGCTCGAGACAAAGTAATGCGTATTCATACTGTTGACGGTTTCTTTGTAAAGACTTGTTCATTTTCTAAGAAGAAACAAAGGAAGATGAAAAAGGCAGGTCACAATCGCAATATGCACGTAGGTAACTTCAAGATGACGATCCTAAATATGCCCTTGTGTTAGTATTTAGGACAAGAAAGCTTTTTGTGATGTTTTAAAGGACAAGAAATCTGTTTTTTTTTTTGCACGTACCTTTAAGATTTATTAATTTTCGCCCCAAGAAACAGTATCAGGCTTGACTTCGGCTAAGCGCTCCCATATAGTTATAAGTAGTGGTAGGTTACATTCGGACAAATTAGTCAGAGAGTGGTGGCCAAAATGAGTGACAAGGCCAGGGTAGACCACCAGTTCAATGGTCCGACGACATCGTAAAACTATTAGAACAGAACTGGATGAGGCTGGCACAGGACCGTAAGGATTGTCGTAATAGAGAAGAAGCCATACCCAGCAGTGAGTGGATCTGGATAATATGAGGTTAGGTTAGGTTAGGTTCTTCATCAGAATCCGGCGCTAAACAGCTCACTGTGCCCCATTTTATCATTATATGGGGAAGGAATTTATGAAAATGACAGTTTTATTTTCTAATTTTTTAAGAAAGTGAAATTAATTTAGAAATGTGTTACCCAGAATGTACCATTAAAGTCGTAAAAAAGAAAATTAAGTACATAATTCTTCGTTTTCCAAGATTAAGGATAATTTAATAAAATGTAATGAACGTAGAAAGTAAGTGTCAGAACACACCTGCGAAAAGTTACGCGCGAAACATTCTCAGGGTAAATGCCATACATACAGCTCTTAAGGCCTTCGCTGCTTTAAGATACACCTACAGCTATTTCGCTCACGTATCATTCATAGATTACTGAAAAAGCTTATTCAATATTACTGAAAACTTATTCAGACTAGTTTCAGTGATTAAGGTTATTATTTCAGGGCTTTCACTGGGACAAATGCGTACATACATCCGGGAAAAACCTATCTTGAGGTGCGTCTTCATCGGAAACATTCGTTACCTACATTAAATAATTTGGCGTCTATGCCTATTGCCTATCCTGCCTATGCGTACGCCGGTTACTCGCGAATGAGTAACGCTCTCAGGCTCGTATTTATAAAGCGATCTCAAGATTGAGAGCAATATTAAGTTTGGATTTGACAGGTAGTTTTGTACTGAAATGACATTTCTGATACAAACTCAAATTCGCTGTCACTCTTGAGAGCTGATTATAAATACGACCCTCAGTGAGGACGCACTTTTGAATAAATTCGTCTCTATTCACGATCAAGCGAATGCGGATCTTTCCGTTGGTGTGCCACGACCCTAAAGTGCTCCCTTTGACCGCCCCGGGTTCCCCTGATTAATTATTATTTGATAAAAAAGATGTTTTTGCTGCTTTTGTTGCCAAGATTTTAAAAGGGCGTTAAAGCTATTCACCTTCCTGATGAAATTTATGAGGCACGTAATTTAATTTCGTTGTTATGATATTATTTTTTGGAAAAAAGGCTTTGTGATGTAGGCAGGCAGTATCATGATTTCGTAGTAATATAATTTCGTAGAATACCTTCTATTTCTTTTCACGTAAAATGTTATGCAGAGCTGCTGATTAAAAAAAGGAGATAAAGATAATGATGTCCATAACATAGGGTCGAACTATCTATGTGCAACATAGGGTCAAACTATAAAAATAAAAATTGCTACATTGGACATGGACAAGCTATTGTATGCTATTACTACTACCGAAATTGAGTAGGTAGTCAAGCGAGAGATTAATTTACTGACTTCCTAAAAAAAACTCATATTTCGCAAACTACAAAGTGTTGGTTCAGTAAATAGTAAATAAAATAATGGAATCATGATGAAATAAAAAGCTTCGCAAAGTCGTAGAAGTATTATGTAGGATTACAGTTTTAATTAAAAGATACAATGTAGAGAGAAGCAGACTGGCCGGTGGTAGTTAGTGAGAGCCGAAAATAGCGCGATTGAAGCCAACTTAATGAATTCGTGGCAAGTTGAGCCTCACAGCATAGGGTTGGCACAAACGTAATAATATTACAGTTATTTTATCTCACGGCTGCAGCTGAGCCATGCTTGCAGTTGTGTGGACAGCCACGTGCCCTTGTCTGCGTAAATACAGGCTGTCACACACACTGTAGAAACAGAAAAGGTACTTTTTCATATATTTTTTCAGAGGTAATATTTCTAGTCAGTGTAAATCGAAAATGGCGCCAAAACAAGCACAAAAGAGTCCGAATTGGCCAATCACAATATCTATTGAATGGCAGCTATTAGTAAATGGGACGCTGCTATTGGTTAAAATTGGACTAACGCCAAAGTGGCACCACAGCAGATGGCCGATCACCAGATACTAAGCCAGCCCTCATCATAACGAAATGATAGAGTATGGGACAGGGTAATTTCTATCTCGTTGAGTCCACGAATCATCCGATGAACCCTAGTGTCAGACTTGTAAACCGCTTCTTATGCCTCTGACATTCGTACTACTGACTATCAAAGACAGCGACTGGAACGAAAGACATAACTTGTCTTGTCCTCCGTAGCACGGATGATCTTTATTGATAGAGTTTATTTGATTCAACTAACTCGTAACCAAACCGAAGAAAATTACAAAAATTTATAAAATTGGCCCTAATTTGACAGTAACACTGTTTCACAGAAAATGACATTGTTTTAGAATCGGCACCGCATTGACTGTACTTTTCCCCCTTGGAAATCAAACTCAAAACCTTGGGATCAAAAGCCCAAGTTTTCACCAGACTACGCCGTCAGTCTTTTTGTCTACTAGCAGCCCTGATCGATGTTTCTCGCGGTAAATTAATTTGTTCAATCCAAGTTGGGCGCGAAGCTCACAGCTCTACCGACCGCCAGCCAACCAACAGAAGTTGCACCTTGTTCCATACTAGGCTGCAATTTGGATACTAGGTATTGGGCATGGATGATTCGTTTACAAATAATTGTTTTTTTTTTCTATTTTGGATGTAATTTTTTTTAACCGCCTAATAAGCCTTTGATCAGCTGCTATCAGAGACAGCGATGAAATTATCTCACTTGTATGTAGCAAAGTAGCAACACGCCTGCGTAACGTTCGGCGGCGGAACCTTCGGCAGCTGAACCTTCCGTCGTATACGACACACCGATTCCGTCGAACGAACAGTTTATTTAACGCGGAAACATTCTCCTTAATAAAAGAAAAAAATAAATACAGAATTTTCGAATTCATTATTTATTTCCGCCAATAAATCAATTTTTGAATTCACTGATTCATTGATGGATCACCTTATCGGAATAAACATTCCCATTAGACTCTGTTACCAAGAGTTGTTCGGATTCAAATTATAGCAATTATTTTTCAATTTATTTGTTTACTTTTTAAACATTATACCATTAACCATGGAACTAAGCAACTTTACCCAAAGAAATATTAATAAAAATTGAAATTCCGTTACATCATTTTGTATGGGAGACCCACTGATTAGAGAAAGTCGCTGCCGCTCTAGCTCCATTTACTCTTCTGTGGGATATTTTTATCGATTCTAGGGATATAGCCGCTTTTCGGTCTAGCGAGATTCTGAACTGCAAACAAAAATATAAATGTTAATATCCGGACCTGCTTCCACATTTCAGAACCGGCATTTCGCAACCGGAAAACCAGAAAAATCCGCCCATATCCGGTTTGCACGAATCAAACGCATACGGTGAGGTACAGTGAGATATTTACAGGATCAAAGTATTTTGCAAATAGGGGCTTATTTAAAAAGTTCCTTGAAATCGTACGGTAAAACACAATTTGAACTAAATAAAGAAGTACGCAGAGGGTCCCGGGTTCGATTCCCGGCCGAAGCAGACATTTGAATGATGAAAATGTCTGTTTCTGGGTCTGGGCGTTCTTTGTGGTTGTAGCTGTGTATGTCCATGGCACCCCGATACAGGGAATCCTAGTAGAGGCTATGAGTGTTATCGTGTTTTTTATATAAGACGCTAAAAATTCAAAAGGTAAGGTACCTACAGTTTTTGCGTCCATTTATGTTGTGGCAAAAATAGGGCTGTACCTAGCCGGGTTAGGACTTGCGGCAGCTCAGTGCTTGGTGCTGATAGATGGTGTTCTAAGGACGCATGACGGCTCTGTCCGCTGCGTGCACGTCCAAGTTCTTTTTGTCACATTTTTGTATAGTTGGCGAAATAAATTATTTGTAGGAATATCAAATCTGCTCCTTTTATATTTCGCTATGATATGATTCATAATTTCTACTTTCGAACAAAGGACGACGAATGAACATGAAGTTGTATTTCCTATACAATAAAGGTTAGGTTACTTAAGTTAGGAAATGAGGTTGTCGCGCCGTGTCGCGTCGCTCTTGTTCAGTCTAACCTTAATTACTAATCATAAACTGTATTTACAGGTCGACAAACTTACAAATTATAAAAAAAACCTTTGGTCTACAAACCCCGACCCATTTCAGGCTTGGCGCTCCGCCACCGCTTAGGTACATTAGAATAACATTTTTATGAACGCCATAGATTTGCCACTTAGTCTGAGAGATAAATCTCCGAATAAGTTCATAAAGAGGGAATATTCTGCGGGTATTAAGGTTCTCTACCACCAGGTTTTGTCTGTTTTAGGATAAGCTTCGTTTTTGCAAAAGAATTCTGTATTCAAGCGTAGCCTTTTTGAGTGTCCTTTGTTCTAAGCGTTTTTTACTATGTAAATTTTCCTGAACATAGTTCCAGATGCCTTTGTCTGTGTGGTTCCGGGTCAGAATAGCAACACCTTATAATCTTCTTGCGAATTATGTAAAAGACAGACTAAAAGAACATGCAGTAATCTCTGTAAAAACATGTCGCACAGCCATCGGTCTCAGTCCACAGGTAGTCTTGTTCAAGACAGGCGATGATATCACATCATGAAGCAGGCTTGTAGTAACCGACTGGATAAAGATTGTACCTAGCTGGAGCTAGGTACAATCTTTATCCAGTCGGTTATAAAGTGTTCATGAATGTGATATATCGCTGTTTGAAACAAGACTACCTGTGGACTGAGACCGAGGGCTGTGCGAAATCTGTTTTTTGTGTGGCTTCGGTCGTTTCTCTCATATTTCAGTGGTCGTCTAGGACGTAATGTTTCAACAGTTATATTATTTTAACCTTTACTAACTTTGTGCTATTAAGCGGTTTGAAAGCCCTGACATCGGATCGTTTCACAGCTTGAAAACCTACACCTACAGTTTTAAACTTTTAGTTACATTTTATGTGTCGTTAGAAATTATGGGACCGATCAAAAAGTGATACAATGGCCCATGCCATAGTATAGATCCACAGGGAACGTTGCTGCCCATTCTTTACATCCATTCGTAAGAAAACCACAATTTTTATTTAGTTATAAATAAGCAAATCAACACATAAATAAAGGTAGTTTGTTGTTGTAGGTAAAGCAAAAACAGCTTATTGTCCATTAGCTTGTCTCTCAGTTGTAGTTGCGTTAGCTAATATTATATTTTCTTTGGTTGTAGCTAGAATCCTTTGTTCCTTTTCAACATGGACGCGTTCATCCAGAGAGGACCAATAGTTCTTTTTTTAAAACACACGTGTTGACGGCTTTTATCTACTGTACAGTGCCAAGCTCTTTTCACTACTATTTCGTATTTTATTTACTATTTTAAGGTATAATTGGGACTCTCGTAAAATATTGTGTCAAAATATTTTAAAGGTTTAACACTGGCAATGGTTTTAAGCTTTGATAAAGATTTGCTTTATCATTTTGATAGCATAAAAAAATTAAACAAAATAGGGTCATATAGAAATTTTCTTCATCAGCTACTTTTATATAATAATAACACAAGTATGGCCGAGCGGCAGTCGTGAGGTAAAAACTAAACAAAATTATGTCAATAGTTCAATGCTAATTCAGGATGACAACGTGACTACTGAGCTAACCAATCGAGTCAAAGAAACATCGATTTTTACATCAGCATTACGTCAACTCCTGATAAGGAAGCCTTTCCATCAAAAGCTTCAAGCCATCGTACCATGATAACATCACCCGTAAATCATCCGCCATGTCAATAACACACGGCATCCCGATAATCCGACGATTGTGCCGACAACTTTGTGGCCTACAGTGCCACAGACAAGGAAAAAGAGCAGATACATACTTAGTGAAAAAAAAGTATAGTGCGTTATTGACGTCAATTCACGACATGTGACGCACACTTTTCCAGAGCGAGCGTGATACAAAGCAAAAAGATAACAGAAATCCATCTCATGGCTCAGACCAATAGACCAAGGAGGCAGCCACTACTTCCTCGATAATACAGGAATGTCTTATGGTATGTTTCAGATCTCAATTTAATTAAGAATTTTGTAAAATTGTGTTATTGTACTTGAATATATATTCTTTAAGAGTAGGTAGGTACCGGGTTTCAATATACAGGTAGCATGGTGGAGTACAAAGCGTATAATCAGTCAGTACATACATACATACATACATAAAATCACGCTTTATCCCTAATGGGGTAGGCAGAGCAAAAACTACCTTAACATAGGTCGTTCCGCCACGTCTGACAAGTTTTGAGGGTTAATACAGATGATGATTATGTATATTATAGTATTACCATATTGACAGGTTGTCAGCCTATCGCCTAAATTGCAATACACTGAAACCCTCGATTACCTTAGCTGATTTTTACAGCATGCATGGGAGGAGATGCAGCTGGCACATTCTATGTTTTTCTATCACTCCCAGTCCAGCATGGAAGTACGAAGTCTCATACTGCTCCTTTTACTCTACTACAACTTTTTGGTCTACAAAGCAAAGGGGTCCCCGTCAGGAATCCCACGGAATTTCCAATTTCGGTCTTCAGGGGAGTTTCGCTTGGTCGAGCTTCTTAACCCTTTTCTTGACCTAGTACATGCCTCATCGACGATGTCATACTTATTTTAGTGATGTAAAAAATCACATCAAGTAATCTCTCTCTTTAAAATACACTTTTTATGAATATGAAATGATATGAATGTATATTCGACCCTAGATTCTATCTTGGAATCCTTATTAAACTATGCGAAAGTTTTGCTGTTTGGATGTATGTTACTCAATCATGCTACAACTACTGGACGGATCGGTATGAAACTTGGCACATATATAGAATTGGTTCTAGAAAAGTACATAGGCTTCATTTCTACGGAAAAACTCACCGCGGGCGGAAATCTAGTATCGCATTTATAACGAAACTGCTCCCTTGAAAAAAAGCTATTACATTTTAATTTCAGTTTTACTGCGTAGCAAGAGAGTATTTTCTGCGCTTAATTACAGATTTAACAGGGAAGCCACGTCTTTGCGCGTCTAATTCTGCGGCAACTTTTGCGTCTGTTTTGGCGTCTGTTTCTGCGGCGGCGTCTAAATTGACAGGCCATGACCAATATAGACCAAGAGCATGATGCCGATACACTTGTCTAAAGTTTTGATAATATTAAATAAATGATACCATTTTGAATTAATGATGCCTGTATAGCAAAACAATACCTATTTATTGTTTGTAATCCAGTAGATTACCAATTTAACTTTTTGATGTACATAATTGGAACACATACAAAATGAAGGAGACATTATTTACGAACTATATACTTTTTTATTTCGATTATATTTCGATTGGTAGACGTTTGATAAGTTTTCATTGAGGTTTGCCACACTCCATGCATACGTATCATCTGTTTCGATGGTCATCATTTATCGCTAGGTTGACTCCTGTACTAAGAAGCCGCGACCAAATGCGCGAATTTATGTAAACATGTCACGTAATGTCAATATATGTCTAATATATGCCATGTCAAAACCATGGACTTATTGCTAGTAACAGGACTGAGCACTAGGTATAAAAAATTGACATTCTAATACAAGTTCATAGGGTGTAGGTAACGCCCTATGAACTTGTATTTAATATTGAATATGGTCTGCCAGAGCTATCATATAAAAAACGAGTCGAGTGAGATAGAACTCGTATTGAACGAGATACGTGATTTCTTTGTCCCTTTGTAATCGTTCATTTCATAAGTAAAAAACATAATTAAAAGCAACTATCATACATAAAAATAAATAAAAGCAACTAGGGGAGACTGTTCCGTAACCGTATGGCTAAGGCTCAGTAACAAATAAAACAAAATATTGTTTAGTCAACATTTTTGATTATCAATCTTTCTACTATCTCTTTCTTAAACTTTACTCTTTCTTATTTTAGATAACGCCGACTCCCGCTATATATCGCCGCAGATGAGCTTTTAAATAAGCTTGAGCACCTTCAACTAAAAATTCGTTTATTTTTTGGCTTAAATGTCAACCAAGAAAACGGACTTGCATGCAATAACACACCGCTAGCAGAATTTGAAATATACCAGAAAAAGAAATTTTAATTACCTAATAACGATAATAAGTGCAGTGCATCATACGATATTACCCCATTATACGGTTTTAAACAAACAAACAAACAAACATTGAATGTGCCAGCCGCATCTCCTCCTGGGTAGGTATATACTTTAAAAACCAGCTAAAGAATTCGAGAGTTTCAGTATTATTTTTTAATTTAGGCGATAACTCAAGTTCAATATTGGTAGCAATTCATGGTTGCAAAATACGCGACTTAACTAATATAAGTCCATAGCTGTCATTTTCTACCATGAGAGAACAGAACCGGATGGCAATAATTTTAGTTGAGATTTAGTTAAGTCGGGATGGTTACGAATCGGGGCCATTATAACTGTTTAACAGGGGTATCAAAGCACGTATGTGTTTGAGTTATAATGTGTGCAAAGCGCGAAAGTCTTCAAATAAATTTTTTTGTTACTGCTGTTTTGCTGACGTCTGATTGGTGGTCCACTGCTAGCAGAATTACGGTAATAAGTGCAGTGCGCCATAGGATATTACCCCGGTATACGGTTTTGGAACTTTTGGAACGGTCTCCTTAATTCAAAAGGGACAGAGAGTTCACATCTAGCTATCTCGCACGGCACATTTTCTTGTTGCCGGAGCTCAGTCCTGTTAACATATTGTCCATGTCCGTGCCAGATAACTTTGCGGTTATGTATGGCGCTAGTATCTTTAGAACATGACACTTTGGAGACTGGAAAAATTAGTTCCATTTTTCTTCACGCGCAAAGTTATTTGGCACGGACTCATGGTCAAAACATGTTAGGGCTGCCAGGTGAAAATTTTTTGCAATCTTATCACAGCGTAGTAGTTCTCCAACCGAAATTATATGACGGAAATTTTTAACTATTTATTACATAAAAACTTAAACATTTAAAAAAAATATACTAAGTGACCCACATCCAAAAAGCTATATACCTACTATTCACATTAAAAAGCTTGTAGCTGTAAAATTATTCTAATGTAATGTTTTTATCGCGGAACATTGACAGAAATTTCCGTCAATCAGGAGAACTACCCAGTACAAGGAGGTTTTATTCTGAGTATCACGGTGCAAAAGTCGGATTAAAAATATATATATTTAATCATTTATTATTGCACACACACAACATAACATCCTAATAAAAGTAAACAAAAGAGGTCCGGCTCACGAATGGATGAAAAATTATTTAAGTAATAGAGAACAATGCGTTGAAGTAAAAAGTTACTGTGAAAGAAGTAAAACTATAGAAGGGTTTAGATCTCCTTTGTTATGTAACAACTATGGCGTACCACAAGGTAGCATTCTGGGCCCATTACTTTTCTTAACATATATAAATGATTTACCAAACGCATTGTCAGATGAGTGCATTTTGTTTGCGGACGACACTACGATTGTTGTTAAGAATAGTAATTCTGAATCTCATGAACTTTCGGTCAATAATGCATTACATGAGGCTATAAATTGGATGACAGTGAATAACCTTAAAGTTAATGTAAGCAAAACTAAATATGTACAGTTTTCCACTAACCAAAGTACCCCTCTACCGCTAAATGTAGAATTTGAGAGCCAAACCGTAAGCGGCACTTCAACTACAAAATTTTAAGGAATCACTATCGATAGTCACTGCAACTGGAAGAGACATATTGATGATCTCTGTTCCAGGCTAAATAGTTTTGTGTTTCCATTAAGACGGGTAAGTCAAGTAGTGTCTAGGGCCGCTGCCATTACAGCATACCATGGATACATTGACTCTACTTTACGTTATGGGATAATAATTTGGGGAAATTCTTGCGACATTGAAAGACTTTTCATAACACAAAAGAAATGCATAAGGGCTATATTTGCTCTCAACCAATTAGACTCTTGCCGTCCATATTTCATTAAACATAAGATTTTAACTGTTACTTGTTTGTACATTCTCGAAATTTGCGTCTTTGTCTATAGGAATAAATGTTGGTTTCCAGATAATCAAATGGTCAGCAATCGTGAGTTACGTTCGACATATAAATATAAATTGCATAAACCGCCTAGCAGACTTAAACTTATTGAAAAAAATACTCATAATATGTGTATTGATATATTTAATAAACTACCAGATGACTACAAAGAGTATGATTTCTCTAAGTTTAAGAGAGCACTTAAATCTTGGCTCGCAGAAAAATGTTTCTATAACTTACGCGAATACATGGCATTGAAATAATTGCTCTGTTTGTGGTTTGGATTGGACATTACATTTTCATTATTAGATTGTTTTAATTTAATTTTATTATCAATCATTTTTATTTTTATTTTTATCAATCATTTTTATTTTGACATTGTACTAATTGCGACTGCTGTTTTATACAAGATTAATTTATTCTATTGTATTATTATTGTGCGCTTGACATTGATTTTATTTTAATTTAATTTTTTGACTTTAGAATATTTGACCAGATTAATTTTACTTTTATTTGTTATTTTGTTTGTATACATTTTCAACACATGTACATGCCTGCAAAGGCAGTATTCAGTGAAACTATCTTATAGCCACTATATCTGCTTACCACTGTACCTGATTGCTTTACATGAATAAATGAATTGAATTGAATTGAATTGAATTGAATTGAATTGAATTGAACAAAGAACCTGATACAGACAATGGGCCCGATTCATAACCATCACGACTTAACTAAATCTCAACTAAAATTATTGCCATCCCGTACTCTTCCCTCATGATAGAAAGTGACAGGTTTGGACTTATTAGTTAACCACGAATTGCTACCATTGCTCTATAGAGAAAAATCTTACAACAGACGTTTTGAAGCAACCATTCGCGGACTGGCAAACACGAAAAAGCCAATTGTCGAATTCGGGGTTTGGCAGGTATGTAAAACGACCAATCCGCGGAGTGGTACTGATGAAATGCCAGCCCGCGAAGTGAGCAGTTTTTGATTCAACCACACCCCGAAATGTCATAGAAGAAATGCCAGATACCGAACTAAATAAAAAAAACGCTGTCATGGGTCGTCGGGTCAACATGGAGATGAGTTGTCAGTGCGGGGAAGAGTTATCAGTGCGGTGCGGGGTGATTTGTTAGTGCGGGGTGAGTTGTCAGTGTGGGATGAGTTGTCTGGGCGGGGATGAGTTGTCAGAGCGCGATAAGTTGTCGGTGCGGGATAAATTGTCAGCGCATCATAAGTTGTCTGACACTGACAACTTATCCCCGCACTAACAACTCATCCTACACTGACAACTCGTCCCCACTGACAACTCATCCCACACTGACAACTCATCCCTGCACTGACAACTCATCCAGCAGTGACAACTCATCCCCGCGCTGAAAAATCATCCCCTCTCTGACAACTCATCCCCGCACTGACAACCCATCCCCGCACTGACAACTCATCCCCGTACTGAAAACTTTTCCCCACACTGACAACTCATCCCCACACTGACAACTCATCCCACACTGACAACTCATCCCCCACTGACAACTCATCCCACACTGACAACTCGCACTGTCAACTCATTCCCTACTGACAACTCATCCCGCGCTGACAATTTATCCCACACTGACAACTCATCCCCGCAGACATGACCCATGTTGACCCGACGACCCATGACATCGTTTTTTTTAAATGTAGTTCGGGGTCTGGCATTTTGTCAATACCACTCCGCGGATTGGTCGTTTTACATACCTGCCAAACCCCGAATTCGGCAATTGGCTGTTTCGTGTTTGCCAGTCCGCGGAATGATCATCAATGATCGTTTTAGAACGCTCAATGGCCGAAATAAAAGGACATTTCGGGGATTGTGCGCTTTGCATTTGCCAATCCGCGAAATGATCCTTTTTTTTCCGGCCAATGAGCGATTTCGGGGGTTGTGCGTAACACATCTACTAACTATTATTAAGTTAGTAAAAAATCGTCCGTTTTCCGTGACGAGATAAAAAAAAAACTAAAATTATACAAGTGGCAGCCCTAAAACCGTACTGATTTGGCAGATGTTTGGCAGACGCACGGGCGATTTTTTTGACATTCGCAATTCGCACCGCCGGACGCCGAAACACGTGGCCTCTCTCCGAAAGACGTGGCCTCTCCCATACATTCCCATACGTTTGTTTTTTTCGCAAGACGCGCCGCCAGTTTTGACGCAAGAAAATTCGCGCATGCGAAAAAGACGTGGCTTCCGCCTAATAGCGTCCCTATGCGTCCCTTGATACAGTGAAGGTTCACTTATTTTATTCACAAGGTTGCCTGAAAAGTATAAAAAGGCTATAATTTTCTTTTGCCAGTCTAGCGTTACTTGAAATTTTACCTTAGGGAGATGATTATGTTACAAAAGATTGAAATACTTTCCTACCTTACT